>JBBHKE010001516.1:17070-68831 GCA_037447655.1 Zygnema cylindricum
TCGTCTTTAGAGAGAGAGAGAGATGGATGTTCCACCCACCTGCAGGCTCCTTTGAGCGACTGTGCATTGCAGAACGTGGAACATTGTGACGCCGTTCGCCCCGGCCTGAGAATACAGTTGGGGCATTTTCTGTTCAATGAGAGGCAGTTGCTGGAGAGGTCCACAAATGAGGAGGCGTTGGGAGCGGGAACAAAGCCCGAGAGGTAGTTGTTCTGAAAGGAAGGAGGAGAATCGATTAAATCCCATAAAAAAAAACATTTTGATAACACTGTCTCCAACGTGTTTCAGGACGGGGTATAATTGTACCGTTGACATTAGAATAAGATGAGGTCCGTTTGTTTTTTACAAAGAACGAAGGATTTAGAAGGTTGTTAGTTATTTCTGCTCTGTACGTTATCAAGAAATCCCCTTTTGGTTTTTCTTTTTCCAGCACTTTTTCCTCCAATTCCAATTACAATTCCATTTGAAATTCTAATTGAAATTCAATTTCAATTTCTGTTTCAGTTTAATCCCAATTCGGTTTCCAATACCAGTTTCAGTGTTAATCCCCTTTCCAATTCAAATTCCAATTCCAATTTCTATTTCAATTTGAATTCTAATTCCAATCCAATTCCAACTCCAATTTGAACTAAAATTCCCATCTGTTTCAATTTGAATCCCGATTCCAAATTCCAGCTCTCAAATCTAATTTCAGTTTCGGTTTTAGTTACAATTTTAGTTTTAGTTTCGGTTTCAGTTTCAACACCACGATCAGGAAATCGGAAGTCACCTGCAGAAACAGTGTTCCTGAACCAAGTTTGAGATACGTCACTTTCCCGATAAAATAGTTGAAGGAGAGGTCGGCTATAACACCCAAAGTGAGAGCATTGGGTAAAGAAGACAAAGAGGGAGGGAGTCTCCCAACAAGCTGGTTGCGACTCACATTCAAATACAAAAATCTGTTGGTTCGGTTGAAAAAATCTGGAGAAGGAGAACGAATGCAAAAAAAGGCAGGTGAGAATTTATTTTATTCTATATCTCATTCAGGTGATCATAAAATTTATTTCAACAAAATACCCAGCTGCATAAATGGTTTATATCGATCCCATGCAGGTAGATAACACTATCCTCTCTCTCCCTCTTCCTTTCCATCGCAAACAATCCACTTGCGTGAGTAGATGCGCTCTCCCCTCTCCCCTCTCTCGCACTCTTTTCTTTTTGAACAAAACGTTTCCCTATCAATATTAAATGAAAACCCACCAGGAATAGCTTTTGAAAAAGCATTCCCCGAAAGGTCGAGGTAGGAATTGTTCACATTTAACATTAAGTTTTGTGGTATACTTCCATTCAATCGGTTGTTGTCGAGATACAAACGTTGACCCAAAAACTGCGAAAATGTACCTGTCCAATAAGACAAAAACCGTACCTGATGATGTCAGCATGTCTTTTGGTCTTATACTGAAATCAATAGGGAGCCCAACAATGAAATCTGAAGCATCTGTTACTAAATGAACGGTCCAGATGTCCACTAGGCCTTCAAATTTAAGAATTTCAAATATGTTCAGCTACCCATGTTCGAAAAGTTACAGTAATTTTGAAAAACAAGCGGTGCATTATTTTCCAGCGGACACTGTTTCAAATGGGAGCTTTTTTTTTTTTTGCTTTCCTTTTCACTGCAAATGAGCATGAGTTTGAATTAGAAATGAAAACGAACACGCGTTTCAATTCCAGAGGTTAAAGTCAAAATGGAGTAATACTTTTTTTGAGTGTGGCCGATAAATTTTTAAACAATTGACTGGGATTGACTACGACAAATCTCCCGCAAACAAAAAGTAAACAAGCTGAATATTTCACGATGAAAGGAATGTACAAAATTGTGCTATTTTAGTGAAAAACTTTCCATAATCTAATATTTTACAAAACTCTGCTTACTATCAAAATGGTTTGCACGGTTTTCGCACTATTTTGCACATTTTTACTTTAGAATGTTTATCAAGGAAAATTATTTGTGCTTAAATTTTCAACAGAGGACATTTTGCAAACACAAAACGGAACGAAACGAAAAAAGAAGATACACATTCAATTAAAAAGAAAGAAAAAAGAAAAATGAAAATGAAAATTCAGGGCAGGAAAAAATCTCACTTGGAAGAGGACCGATGAGGTTGTTGGATGACAAATAAAGGTCATTTGGGAGTGAACCCAAATCCGATGGTATAAAACCAGATAACATATTATACGAAAGGTTCACTGGACCAGACATGTTCCGAAAATATCCAGATCCTGGCACAGGGCCTGCAATCTGGAAAAAACAAAAAAGAGAGAAACGGTGAAAAAGAGCTTAACACTTAAAAGCCGTAAAGTTTGCTAGCTCATACTGCTGATTTCATGTACTGAGTGAAGGAAAAAAAAAGTTACAAAAGGTTACGAAAGCCTGACATATTTAAATATAGGATGATACCCACCATTCGTTGAGTTGCCTTTAGAAAGATTACAGAAAATAACAGTACTACTTTTCCTCAAAGTTGGTAATATGGTGGTTTTCGCTTTTTGTTTCATTTGAAAACAACTTACTTGACATGGCAAGAGTAAAATGGCTTAAATTTACCTTCCTTTTGACTAATACTATTAATGCGAGTAAGATGTGATAATACAAATCATGATGCCTACTTAACAAAAGAGAGAAACCTCAGCACTGTGACTACACACACTGCACACAACACATTTTTATAATAATATATTTTCAAATGAAAGTATGCTATGAAGTGGTCATCGCTTCATCGATATGCTTATCTGATGGGCCTCGCAAAGCTGCAGCGATGCGCCAATTCAATAAAGGGGGATATTTTAGATAGCGATATGTCGATTCGATAGGATACAATACGATGCACAAATGCCGATGAAACATTAAAAATTCGGCTATCATTGTGCTATGACAGTGAACTGATGGTCGTACAATAGCGTTTTTGGAAATAAAACCTTGTTTTTTTTTGTTAGCGACTAAATGTTTCTAAGTTTGTGGCATATCCGACAATAAGGGTATGCCTCCATGTGCCAACTAAGGGCACTTTCCCATGAGCTAAAGTTAGGGTTTTTTTCTGTCGTTTTCCTCCAAAACTTAGCCCTCAACGAGAAAATCTGCAGCCGTACCAAATAATTGAAATTACCACAGTACAATTTGCGTTACCTTGAAACTTTAAATGTACCGCAATTTGCCGTCTAGCGCGATGCAGTTTGTCGTCTAGCGCGTTTCGACTCATTTTCGCATCCTTCCAGCTCATCTTCAAACTTCTAATAAAATCACCTCGTAAGGTGGTTTTAAATAAAGTTCCATGATGTGAGCGAATAGGCAGATGATGTCGCACGCGTCGGAGGTTTTTGACAATTTTTGTGCGCGGAGTACCAAAAAAAAACCTACTGCACGTTTCTAGCCTGTGCGTGACTTTTTTCCGTGCGCTTTTTTCCGTACAAGGGCCGTGGAGGGGTCTCGACCAACGGACGCCATTTCGCAAAAGCGAAGTCTGTGAAAGCGCCTCTCTCTCTCTCTCCCTCTCCCACTACCACTTCTATCTCACAATTCTTGCAATGAAAAACGTCAATAATGGTATCAAATGAAAGATCTCTAAAAACGATTTTTTTTGACTATCTTTGGGCGTATTTTGATGGCAAGTAGAGTAGAAAGGACTAAAAAACAAAATCGGGAAACCATGGCGGAAAGTTTTAGAATCTGTGACGTCGACGCTGTCATAATTGAGCGTGACGTCAAAATGTCACAAACCCTAAACATCTACAATGTCACAAGTAGCTAGACGCATACGACCGTCGCTATTTTGTAAACGTCATCAATTGTCGCGCGTTTTGTAGTCGTCTACAACCGTCACAAATTACACCCAGTCTACATCCGTCACTTTTTAAAGTAACAAGTTAATTGCGTTACATCGGAATGCTTTGAAAGTAATACGGAGAATCTTCGCTAAAAAACAAAGTTACAAGACTAAGTATCGGTTACATGGTAAAGTGCCCTACGGGTTTTTTTCTGTCGTTTTCCTCTAAAACTTAGCGCCGTACCGCTTAAGTTACAACTGCACAAAGAAATTGAAAAAAGTAGAAGTACATTTTGCTTCATCGTCGAACTTAAGATGTACTACATGTTGTCGTCTTGTGTTTTACGACCCACGACCACGTCAATAAATGTCATCTTCAAACATTTCTTTAAAACACATCAACGATGTGTTTTAAATCAAAGTATTTTCGCTAAACAAATAAGAACACATATTCAAACGTGTCAAAATTTTCAAATGATTTCAAGCGGCAAGGAAAAGTACACGATTCGCAATGTTTTGTCCGTTTGCGTTCAGTACGACGAGGAAAAGTACAAAATTTGTTTTGTTTGTCCGGTTTCGTCCGGTACGGATTTTTTTTTGCAGGGGTCTCAAGATTCTGATGGCATTTCACGTCGACCAGACAGGAGACGCAAAGGCAAAGCGCATCTTCTTCAACCATGAAACGGCATAGGCTGGAAAACGATACGTCTACAATGTCACGGAAGGACATGCGACGTTACAAAAGCACTTCCAAAAAATAACGTGCATCACCACAGTTTCCGTCATAGTTATTGTCGACGGATACAATCGTCACAAACGTAAGTTACAATTTCGTTATTACACATTGGGACACTTGAAAACCGGATCCGGCGGATCTGCGCTAAAATACAAAGTAAGTTCGTTAAGTTAGAAGTACATGGGGACATACCCTAAGTTAGCTAAGTTACAAGTACATGGGGCCGTACCCTAAATCTTGCCCTGGTACCCCGGACCATGCTTTCCGTACCATATTGTGCGAGACGTCGACAAATCCACGTCGTTTGTCGCATCTGAATTCTCCCCAGGGTTTTCGGAGGCACGGATATCCGAAGAAAGTGGAAGGAATAGGGCCCTCGAAAAAGTTGTAGCTCAAGTCAACGTTGACCACTGGAAAGGGTCCGGAGGGGAGAGGCCCTCTCAATCTATTTCGCCGCACTGCAAGACAAAACGGCAGAAATGTACGGAGGGATCAAACGGTTAAGTACAGACTAGGTTTCTTACGAGTTCGCACGGGGTGTACTTAAGCATCAATACAATATATCGTACAAAATATTCGGGCTTTTTCAAAATGTAGGATAGAACGCTTGGGCGTCATGTGAAACATTAGGTTTTGCAATGAAAAATTAGGGTTTCAGACGAATATATTAGGAGTGTGACGGAAAAGGTCAGAGCTTCACATAGATACCCTAATTATTTAGCGAAAACATGTTTTTCTCATAAAACTTAGGCGTTTCATTTGAAGGTTTGGTTTGTGATGTTTTGTGTTACTGTTTTATGCTTTGATACTTTCAATTGCTGGAGAAAAACAGAATTTTCTTGCATATTCAGAAAAAAGAAATGGTGAAAGGCTGCGATGATTGAAAACGAGAACCCAAGGTATTGCGTTCGCACACATACATATGAGTGAGGTGAGAGGAGGAACGCTGGATGCTCTTAAGTCTCCATCAAGAAGGTTATTGGAAACATCCAAAACCGAAAGGGAAGTATAATTAGATAGATCTGTAGGAAAAGGAAAAAAACCTCATGAATACTATCAAGCCAAATTTAATGTGGACGAAATAACAACCATACAGACAGGAAAAGAATACTTCTATGTACCACCAATTCACTCACACAAAAGAAGTGCCTAAGTGGACGCTTTATGTTCAATTATTTCATTCCTAATAAATGTTATCGTCCACACTAAAATGTGTTTAGTTCTCGATAAACCAAGCAACTAATGTTAAAAAGGGCCACAAAAACTAAAATGGACTGCAAGGTCAAATCTCTTTTGTTCTTTCAATTTTAAAGCATACGCCGGCTTTTTAGCAAACAGAAGACCAAAATTACCGAGTTCAAACACACAAAAAAAAAAAAAGGGATAACAACTTAGACTGGGTTGGCATAAAGGCCATTTACTTGTACCAAAGATGCGAAAGACAGTTTTGGGAATGCAGGGCTTTTTCAAAACACAGACTTACTTGGAAATGATCCTTTCAGCTGATTTGATTGTAAGGACAGATATGTGATTGACTTCGACAATCTTGTCGGAATATTTCCTCCAAAACTATTGTTGTCAAGAAGGATAACATAAGCAGGAACATATTCTAAAGATGGAAGGGGTCCCGATAAGAAATTGGAGGAGAGAACAAAGCTGGAAGTAGCTCCGGGATTTGGCGTTTGAAGAGGACCGGAGAAAGAATTATGACTGAGGTCCAAAATGTTGAGGTTAGGAAGGCGTAAGTAATCGACAGGAATTTTGCCTGGAAAAAAGTACAGAAAAGGTTGGAATAAAATAAAACAATGTGTGAGAAGGAAAACAATATTTCTGAGGATGATTAAAACTTTTCAATTGAAAACAGAAAGCAAGTTGTGAGTGAAATGCAGGGAGACTTTCCCTCTCCTCCGCTTCCCGCTCCCTCTCCCTCTCCCTCTCCAACTCTTCTCCCTCAGAAAAATTGCATTTATATCAATTACAATTGAATTGATACAAATGAACATCTTTTTATACAAAACCTTGACACACTCAAAAGTGGAGAAAGTAAAAAATCCAAAAAGAAAAAAAGAGGAGTTAGTGACCTGAAAATGTATTGAAGGAAAGATCCAAAACTGTGAGATATGCTTTCCATGGCGAGTACTTTGGAATGTTGGGCAAACTGCCAGAAAAAAGGTTCCCGCGGAGATTGAAAACCTGCAAAGGAAACAGAAAATAGAAAGAATGAAGGGATTTAAATGGCCTGTAGTTCCCTTTTGCAAAAAGATTACAAGTGTTTCGAATTATATTTTTTTTACATGCATATTTATCCACTTGGTTTGATCTTAAATTGGCGGAAAATATTTATGAGAATGATAATCAAAGATAACAAGAAAAGCAGATATAAAAAGGAACTAAGAGGAAGGCCTTTCTAATTGATCAATAAGGAATGTATTATGATAGTGTTTTAATTAAAAGCCAATACAGTTTTCTTTTCCTTTTTCTTTTCGTTTTTCATATTTTTGGAAGAGTTTGAGTGTACCTGTAGTGCCAAACTGAAGTACGCTGAGGGAAAATTTCGACTTATTTTCTGACTGTTGTACTGCGAAGCCACATAGAACAGTAAAAAAAAACCATTGTTAAACTAATTAAACTCAGCTGAAGCAAAAACAAATGCCAATGGTCAAGAAATTTTGCAATCTCCAATGACCATTATAGTTAGGAATTTCAATTAAGTAATGACTCATGACTATACCGTGAATCGCTAAAAGCGTGAAGAAAAATTATTATAAGGACTGTGTTAGCGTTAATAATTATATTTCCGGTCCAAATTGTGAATCGCGAAAAAAATAAGCGTTAAAGAAAAAAACCATCAGTATCAATAATGCTACAGTAGACTGCACACGGTTATTAGAATTAATCTCTGATTCGCATTGATTTCCCATTTGCACAAATATTTCCTTCACTCTAATAGACGTTGGTCGGTGTAGTGTACCAATCTACAGTAAGTGGGCCTTCAAAATCAGGAGTTTTTTACCACACTAAACATACTCTCCCGTCTAACACTCGACGAGAACTTAGTTCAGAATTAGTGTGGTCGAAATAACAAGAATATCATTAAACTGGGCTTAAATTGAAGAATCACCTTTAATAAGCCAATGTCCAGAAGAAAGACGAAACAAGAAAAAAGGTGAAGAGGTGGAGAAATTTAAAAAGCGAAGTACAGGAATGTAAAGTGTCTCAGATCGTTTCTCACCTGGTTCACAATGCTCAAGGAGGTAAGCAATTTGTTGTATTTGTGAAACATCGGAAGGTCGCCGTCAAAAATAGTGTTGTTGATATTCACTTTGACGAGATTCGGCATACGGTTGAAAAAGGAAGAGGGGAGAGGGTCCACTCCGAGACCCTGAAACAGAAACGGCATGTGAGGGAAAGGAAAAGGGAGAGCGAGTGTGAGAGAGAGAGAGAGTGAGGGAGAAGGAGAGGGAAAGGGAGAGTCTAGATGGCGCAAGGACAAGGCGGGAAAAGTGAGAAAGGAGGGAGAGGGCTGAAATTAAGGTAGGTGGAGAAATGAGAAAGAGAATGAGAAGGAGAAAGGGGAGGGAGGGAGACAAGGAAGTGAGAAAAGAAGACGAAGAACGGGAAAGAGAAGGGGGTGCAGAGGGAGAGCAAACAAGGAACAAAGATAATGAGTAAGGGATTTGGCGAGGGAGAAAGCATTTGGGTAAAAAATGTAAGTTTTCGTTTTCATAAGTGTGATCGGCTTTTAGGTTAACCCATCAAATCCTTCTCATAGTAGACATTAGTGTTATATAAAGTCAGAGTTTTTCACTATTTAAAAACTTTAACTTTAACGACCTTCTTTTGTCGTTTACTACTCACATAAAGTTTAAGAGTTTTGAGAGTGGTGAAGGCGGCCGCGGGATTAAGAGAGCCCCACATTGGGCCCGGATACTGAGAAGAGAAGTCCAAACTGAATAATAATAAATAAAAAAAACAAAACAAAAAAGAAGAAGGAATAAAACAAAATGGAAAGGAAAAAGTAGTCAGCTGTCGAAACCCTAAAGGAGATCTTCAGACCAAAATTAGTGTGGTTCATATTGTTTTAGAAACTAACATTCATATTTTGCACACATCTGTGGGCTTTTGCCTCAACCAGGTTTTGCAGCAAAAAATAAAATAAAAAAAACTACTCTGTAGGAGGCAATTGTTGGTGGTGCAAATTCGGATTGCCCATTTTATTAGGCTAGCATGTAACGTACCGCAATCATTACGAGCGAATAAAAAAAAAATGATAAACAAACTAAAAGCATTTGCTTAAGCTCTCTTTTGTCTTAGAAATTAGTTTGGTTCATACACATCTCACCCACGCTAATTCTTGTGAATGTTGAAGCTTGTTTTTTTCATTCTGACATAATGTAATTTTATACAGTTCGTCGTAATCAGTGTATACCAAACTCATTTGACTGCCTTTTGCCTCGACGAACGAGTTAAATGATGTTGACATATTTTCTCCTTGTTATATGTTTACAGCTGAGTGCATGAAAAAACTATACTTTTCACATGCACAAACGTACACAGCAAATGTTGAGGGATTCATACAAGAAAGTACAGCTGAGTGCATGAAAAAACTATACTTTTCACATGCACAAACGTACACAGCAAATGTTGAGGGATTCATACAAGAAAGTCGAATCCAAAACCACAAAAAAAAACAGTGCAATGGTTTCAATTTGAAATTTGTAAGTTGAAAGAGGCTACTGACATTCTATAGACATTCCAGAATAAAATAGCAAAACCACAAAAAGGTTTGAACAAAACCGTTTCTAGGTTTTATCATATTTTGGAATAAGACCGGTTTCAGGCTTCACTTAAGTTAACATAAAAAAAGGTCCTAGGCTTTACTAAACTTTTGGAATAAAACCGCTTTTAGGCTTTACCTTGAGACTCTTGCGTATGTTTTTCCATTTTTAGTTTCTCGTGCCGCGCAGGCAATTCCCGGAAAAGACCCCAAATTAGAACATGGGTCTAATACCCGTTGAGTCCATTGGGGTATTCCTACCGTTTTTGCACCTGATAAAGTACAAACAAAAAGGGGAAAGAAGTCATTTTTAGTCATGTTTATCAACAAATGTCATCCTTTGGTGTTGTATAATGTGGTACAGTTACTCAGAAACTGTACGATTATTGTACAATTATTCATGTTAAATGAGGATGAATTTTGATAGTATAACTCCCCGATAACTTTTTTTTTTTTGCAAGCCACTTATTGTGAAATAAGGTTATTATGATGTTGTGATTTTTTCTTTTAAATGTAGGTCCATCGAAGACAGGAATCAGAGTGGACATCTTTTATGCTTGCAAACCTTTACATGAAACAGTGTGGAAGAAATAAGTTTGAATGCAAAAAAAAAACGGGGGACACCTATGTGGAACAAAAAACCACACTAATTACGGAAAAAAGCAAACTTCGTGGCAAAAAGCGAAATGCTTGCTGATGCAAGTGTCTTACAGTTGTAACAAAAACATTACTGTACCGTTTTGATTGTAGAAGTACAAACTACTTTTGAGAGAAGTCAACGTCGCCAAGTCATCCGGAAAAGTCGGAACTGCCACATGGAAAGAAAACACTCTTAACCAAAATACCAATCCTCCACCTTTCCAATTCTAATCCAAAAAAAAAAAAAAACAACAACACTGCAAGATTCCACTCAAACCCCATCCGCCCAATCCTCTTCCACCTCCTCCCACATACAAACACGTGATCCCTCCCTCCTTCCCTCCCTCCCCCCCTCACCTTTCACCAACATCCCGCTCCACCACCCTGGTATCGTATCCCACGGCGGGTCGGGAAACCCTCCACTCTTCAGCCAACACCCTCTCCAATCCCCCGCCCGCGACCACGAAAATGCTCCGCATCCAGGCGTGGCCTGGCACAGCGGGCAGCACGCCTCGGGGCCCGAGGTCGCCCAGGGGAACCAGAATCCCGAGAGGCCTTGACCGAGGAAGTTCGTGTCGGGGACGTAGTCGCAGGTGGAGGCTGAGGGAGAGGGAGGAAGGGGGAGGGGGAGGGGAGGGGAGGGGAGGGAGGAAGGGGGAGGGGGAGGGGAGGGGAGGGGAGGGAGGGGGAGGGGAGGGGAGGGAGGGGGAGGAGGGGAGGGGGAGGGGGGGAGGGGGAGGGGGAGGGGAGGGGGAGGGGGAGGGGGAGGGAGGGAGGGAAGGAGGGAGGGAGGGACAGAGGGAGGGAGGGGAGGGGAGGGGGGGAGAGAGGGGGAGGGGAGGGGATGGGAGGGGGAGGGGGAGGGAGGAGGGAAGGGGTTTGGTTTGGGAAGAGGGGGAGGAGAGAGGGTGGTGAGGGGAAGGGAGGGGAGGGTAGTGGAGGAGAGGAGTGGTAGGTGTGGTGTGTGGGGATTGTGAGAGGGAGGGCGAGAGGGAGGGAGGGAGGGAGGGAGGGAGGGAGGGAGGGAGGGAGGGAGGGAGGGAGGGAGGGAGGGAGGGAGGGAGGGAGGGAGGGAGGGAGGGAGGGAGGGAGGGAGGGAGGGAGGGAGGGAGGGAGGGAGGGAGGGAGGGAGGGAGGGAGGGAGGGAGGGAGGGAGGGAGGGAGGGAGGGAGGGAGGGAGGGAGGGAGGGAGGGAGGGAGGGAGGGAGGGAGGGAGGGAGGGAGGGAGGGAGGGAGGGAGGGAGGGAGGGAGGGAGGGAGGGAGGGAGGGAGGGAGGGAGGGAGGGAGGAGAGAGAGAGAGAGAGAGAGAGAGAGAGAGAGAGAGAGAGAGAGAGAGAGAGAGAGAGAGAGAGAGAGAGAGAGAGAGAGAGAGAGAGAGAGAGAGAGAGAGAGAGGCAGAAAGGCAGGCAGGAAGGAAGGGAGGGACAATGGGCAGGGGGCAGGGAGGGACACAGTAAGGACCTCTGAAGAAAGGTCAGACTATGGATAGGCAATTCAGCTGAATTTCTAATATCCTCCTGGGAAAATGAATAGAATTACAGACAAGGAAAATAGGAAAAAGAACTTCGCCATAATTTCAAAGTGTATCCAGATAGATTCTACGACAAAAAACTGACTTGGAAACAAACACATAAAACCATTGGTCATCACCTTCTTGTGGACAAGTTTACAACTGTGTTATTAACGCAAATCCACATTAAATTCGGTCCAAATCTCCAAACCACCTTTGTTGTCATCCACAACCTCATGCTTTGACTTTAAATGAATACAAATTTTCCATTAAAAGCCACTAACTTGACTGTACTTTTTATGCACTACGCCTTATATCGCTATTAGAGTCGGCGAATTACGAGCGTTAAAGCGGATTTAGTATTAACTACACTAAATTGTGTTTTGCCATGTGGCTCATTATCGGTCACTTAACTAAATATTGTTGTGAATAGTAATGTATGGTTTGAGGTGAAAAAAAAAGAAAAAGAACTTGAATTAGAGTTATTATCTCTAATAGTGATGGGCAGTCGATAGTCGATCACACTAATGATAGAGGATAGTAAACTTTCCAATACTTCAAAACACAAAAACTCGTTTTCAAATTCACGAAAAACTCAATACAAAAAACAAAAAATTCAATAGTCAAAAGACTAAAATTGTACCTTTATCCACAACTCCGGCTGTGATTAGAGAACTTCCGGAAATTGGTGTGGATGTTTGCGATTTTAACCAACATTTTACAGCATTGGGTTCGGAGCTGAATTGAAAAGCCAAACAATTTTCGGTTAGGAAACAAAGCTGCCCGCAACCTTGGGCAGAAGAAACATTATTGGATGACAGGAGGTTGTTTCCGACGAAATTCACTCCTGGGAAATAGTAAATAGTAGGGTCTGCAAAAAAATGAAAAGCACACACATTTGATGAGCTTCGTTTTAAAATTAGCATCCAATTTTATAATTTCAAGTTGTTTTTTTTGTTTTGTTTTGTTTTTTTTTGTTTTTTAGGCAAATTTTCACATTTGGGTTTATGATTGGTAGACAAGATCATAAATTTTTTCGAGAATTTGTAGACAGTTTTTGGTGGGGATTTGGAGGATTATATGACATTAATTGAGAAAAGTTTTCTTATTTTTTTTGTAGAAGTAAAAGTTTTTTTTTTATTTCTCCGTCAGCGATCTTGAGAGTGGCTCCGTTTTGGGATTTTTCGAAGCCAAATTTTTTCCAACATTGCTAAATTGGGAAATTTAGTGTATCAAATAAAAAGGAACATTGTTATTATTAACTCAACTTTATTTCTATGTTTGGTTAACTTTTGTAAATCTTATCCTTTAAATCTCACTCCCTCTTTCCCTTTTTGTTTTCTTTCCCTTCTGAAACAGTTTATGAAGTGTGATACATTTTGAGTCAAAACAAGAAAATAAAAAGTATCACTAAACATCTTCTTAAATAAAAAAATGTAAAAAATAAATAAAATAAAACTTCAGAATACTTGAATTATTTTTCAAAGTAATAAATTATATAACTTTCAGATCCGTAACCGTCCCAAATTCCTCAAAAAACCTCGATAAAATCCACAAAAATCCCCCGGATTTTCTACAAGATTCGACTGATTTAAAAAAAAAAAAAAAAAAAAAAAAAAAAAAAAACAAAAAACAGTAATACGAGATCATAAGTGTTTTTCACTTTCTGAAAAACGACAAATTACTGGAAAATCGGAAAGAATTGAAACAGCTGTCGAACAAAAAAAAAAAAAAAACCAGAACAAAATTTGTAAACTAAAAAGCTGTCTCTTTTTTCTTTTCTTTCTTCTTTTTCTTTTTCCTCTCCCTTTTGTCCTTTTTTTTTTCTTATACGTCCGCAATGTCTCACCTGCCTTCACTATCCCAGGTGACGTCATCATCCACAGAACAAAGGCTGCCAGCTGGCACCGCCAAAAAGAGGTCGCCGGATGCTGGCAAGTGGCACTCTGCTGATGCTTCATGGCCATCTCTCTCGCTCCCTCTCTCCCTCACTCTCTCTCTCTCTCTCCCTCTTGCCCCTCTCCCACTCTCTCCCTCTCCCACTCTCCCCCACTCTCCCTCTCCCTCTCCCTCTCCCTTTATCTCCCTCTCTCTGATCCCTTCTCCACCTTTCTTTATCCTATCTTATCCCTCTTTCATCTCCCTCTTCTCTCTCGTCTCTCTCTTCTCTCTCTCTCCCTTTTCTCAAATGTGGCCGGACGCTCTGCCTCTAAAAAGGCATATTCCACAAAATTTTTTTTTTTTTCATAGAAATGGGGATGAAAGGGCAAAACGACAAGCCCGCACTAATTCACACGTGCGATTTTTCTGCTTTCTTCTCTCTCTTTCCCTGTCCTCTACTGCCTCCTTTGTTTGTACTCTGAAGGTGGGAGGGAAGGAGGGGGGAAGAGAGACAAGGGACAGGGAGAGAAAAAAGTAATTTAAATAACGCATAGAGAGAGTGAAGAAAATGGAAGGAGAGAGATAAGGGGAGGGCGAGGGAGGAGAGGGAGATAAATCTTGGGACATGGTAAGGGAAAGTACAGAACTCCAGTACGGTACAGAAGCGTGAGGGGGGGTCAGTGGAAGGCGCTACGTGACAAACTCTGGCGACCGAAAATGTACGAAATAGTACGACTGCAGGAGATTTCTGCAGCGAATCGAAATATATTCTGGCGTTTCGTTTCTGTAAACTGTACGGAGGATCTTGCATTCAATAGCAAATTCGAAAAGAACCGAAAATGTCGGCGCGCAGGGATTTGGTAGCCGCCATTGGGCTGAAAAACATAAACGCATAACATGCTGCCACGCGGCAAAACTAGTCAGAGCGTTAGACGTGCTACCCATGTTCAAACATAGTTAGACTTCACACGTGCCAGAAGGTTAACGGCCAGGTCGGGTGAAGACAGCAGTCCGTACAGCGACTGCTGCAGCGGAAAAGAAAGCCGGCGGGTGAAGAAACCGTTACATTCCGTTCTCAATTTTTTATAGTCAAAAAACAGGCCAGCATTACTGTACATTTCATGACATTTTTATAAAACAATCATAGTGAGTCACTACTAGATTCACCTATAATTTGGACGTTTGCACACTGACGTTTCCTTCATTTAAGATTCGGTCAGGATCGTTTAGAATCTTTAAGATGTCTCGTACGAGTACGTGGCGACCAGGATGCCGGTATGCTCATAATGTCTGTGTCCAAAAATTAATGTGCCGTCCTTTCTGGTTTTTTCACACGCTTTGCACGTCGTACAGCGAAGCATTTTCTTGATGTTTAACCGCCTTTAAAATTTGAAGTCAAAACTCGATGTACGAATACACCGTGAATCGCTATTAGCGTGTTGGACGCTAATTGAGGTACCCTGTTTTTTTAGGCAAATTCTCAAATAGAATTAAACATTCTAAATGTTTCTACACGTTATTTGAGGTAGCCCATTAAATAGGATTCATGACTCCAATAAAGTGCCATTATAAATAGTGTGGTGTACGGTATGTCAGAGACGTACTTTTTTGTACTTTTTCAAGTAGAAAAGTACAGAAAAGATATTCACGCTGTCCCGTAGTCGCGCTAACATGTAATTGCGTAAATATTTACCGGCATTCACGGATGTCAAAAAAACGCGACGGCGTACGATTTGAACAATTTCGTACGTGCACATATTGTAGTGTGGAGATATTCTGCACCGAAAATTTTTACAAAGCAGTTTACAAATTAGAATGTACGAAAAATTAGAATAAAAATTATTTCGAAAAAAAACGACATTCCCAATTAGCGTAAATAACGCTAATTGTTTCATTACGCTATCTATTTCATTACGCTAATAGCGATTCACGGTGTACTGTACTGTACCGTACTATCCCGTATTGTAAATTTGTACGTATGTTGACGATTTTAGATTGGGAGCGCTCGAGCAGATCGCACCAAATCTAGGGCATTCCTTGTTGTTGCAGATAAAACAAGAAAAATTGAAGACGTGGCGCAGAACTGCTGGTGGTAGAATGCCGTTACAATGTTCTGACGATCTAGAGGGTACGGACAATCTTAGTGCTATAATTTCTTAATTACAAAAAGTGTTCGCGAGTCTTTTCCTGAAAAAGTGATCGCCGACAGTTACTGTAACTGCGCTGATAACTGTGACATGCATGCAAACCCTCGGCACACATGTCGGTGACAACTTCAGCGCTAAATCCCTGCACGACCTAAAATAATGCCAAAGCAAAACAGAGGGAAATCTCGTTTAAAAGTTAAAACCGACATAACCGTTCAAATCAGCTTACGACAATGCACACGTGTACAGATTTGCAGCTAGCGACTACTTTGTTTGCATCAATCTGAAATCCAATGCGAAGGTTTAGCAAAGTACAAAAGGACAAAACGTAAGGAATGCACCAATGCATTACGCCAAAATGTCATATAAATGAGATTACCCAAGTGTCCACGAGTTGCATAATTATTAGAAAATATTAGAAGCAACAACGTCCTGGGATAATTGAATCCGCATGACGTTTTGACAAAAATTTCTTAAATAAAAATAAAAGATCATCTATCCTTTAACATGTTTGTACTGAAGATGCTAACTTTCCACTATATACCAGCAGCAGCATATTTCCCTCCACCTCCCAAAAAAAATAACTAAGTATTGGATGACCGGAATTCTCCATGTCAATATATACCCCAGCTTGTTTTTTGTATTCAACCCTAAAATAGGCCTCTTAAGTCTACAGCCTAAAAAGCGAAACATTCTGCAACCCTTCTAAAGAGCACAAAGAGGACTTTATAACCGATAACTTCATATCAGTAAACACCTATAGCTTTTTTGCCAACCCAGCAGTGCTAATTTTCACCTAACAAATTCTTGCCTTAATGGCAAATGAGAAATATTGGCTACTCAAAACATTTTCATGTGTCGTTATCACTTTATACACCCATACAGACTCTTTCCGCTTCCACACCCGTGTAAATGTCACCGCGATTCCAGTCTAATGAGGGTAAGATACTAAGCTGATGGATACTAAGCTGCTTTGCCTAAAAAACCCTGAAAGACGAGCACTAGAGAATCGTCCTCGTATGAAAATTAGGGCACTCTGCGATACTTGTTGGAAAACTTCCAACCAAACTTTTTTGAGAAGCCCTTGGAAACGCCCTAAAATAAGAGTGGCCTGCAACTTCTAGTTTCCCAGTCGTTTTGGAAATCGCTGTCCTTTTCTTTATCTACCTACCTCCACCTATATAACAAATAAACCGCAATTCTTGTACCAGCAGACCAATTTTTATGTCGCGTTTATGATACACATACACTCACTGAAATATCATACTTGTTACCCAACAAGAAATGTCATCGATGAACTCGACAGTCGAAGACCACCAATGATGTAGAGGAGAAAACCGGAAAAGTTCTGGAACCGGGATGGGGACGATGCAGAGGATGAAGACGAGGATGATGATGACGAGTCAGAAACGTAAACCGTCTTTTCTACATTTCCTCCATAGGTTCTATGTGGCGATGCTCCGTTGACAGGTTCGTTACGAGTTGGAGCGCTGAGGTGGCAGTGGCTCCAGCAGGTATCTGAACGACCAATCAAAATGCAGCATTTCTATGCTTTTGGAGTTGTGTGTCGCCCTCTTGCCAGCTGGCAGTCGGCCGGCGAGAATGCTCGCCTGAGGCTCGGGAAGCTGATGGGCGACCCACTCGGCCAATCGATTCTCGTCTGAGACAAAGTCTCGACTGTACCTGCTCGGGAAGAGGGAAAGACAGAAATAAGAGCGAATGGGAGGGGGAGGGGGAGAGAGAGAGAGGGAGAGGGAGAGGGAGAGGAGGGCAAGGGGGGAAGGGGAAGGGGAAGGGGAAGGGGAAGGGGAAGGGGAAGGGAAAGGGAAAGGGAAAGGGAAAGGGAAAGGAAAAGGGAAAGGGAAAGAAGAAGAGACAGACATGAAAGAGGAAGGAAGGAAAATTGGAAAAGGAGGATCGGAAAGGGAATGCAAAAGGGAAAGGGAATGGGAAAGGGAAAGAGAAGGGAATGGGAAAGAAAAGGAAAAGGAGAAGGAAGGGAATGTGATGGGAAAGGGAAAGGAAAAGGGAAAGGAATGGGAGAAGGGAAGGGAATTGAAAAAATGGGAAAGGAAACGGTGAGGGGGAGGGGGAGGGGAGGGGAAAAGGAAAAAAAAGAGTGGACAAGGAAAGGTAAAGGAATCTCGTGAAAATCGTAGAGGGAATGGAAGGAGGGGAAACAAACAAAAGGAGAAAATTGAAATTTGCTAGGAAGAGAGGAGAGAGAGGACGAGACGAAGAGCACTGAAGAACGAGGGAAGAAAGAAAACAGGATAGATAAAAGAAGGTGAAGGAAAATAGAGATTGTAAGACGTAAAAAAAAGAATCACAGATTTGCCGAGGAGGGAACAGAAGGAAGATAGGAAAGGTAGAAAAGGAAATGGCTCTAGAGATAGACGGGATTTGAGAATACACCTACCAGGACAGAATCTTGGGAAGACGGATTTTGCGATTTTTTGAAATCCCGACTGCAGCAAGGAGAAACATTGCTTTTGCCCTCCCAAGTTCCACCCTCACATTCTCCGGAGTGTACAAACGGACCTGTCCCTCGCACCCCTTCTGACCCACTTAGAAGCTGACAGCTGGCAGAAATCGATTTTAACAAAAGAAATTTGAACCTCAAATAAAAGAAACGCGACATATTTCAAGTTTTTCTTAGAAAAGAGGACAAGGGCTTCAGTTAGAAAACTCACGGCAGGGCTGGAGAATGCGCCAGAACAGAGGGCAAAGGTAACAAGGGGCTCGGGTTTCGTTAAAGCCCAGGAAGAACGTTTATCTGACTTCTCAAATTTTGCCACCTGTCACCCCAAAATTGCCTGCACGTTATTCGGACAGACGCAACAAATGATCATTGTAGTGCATTAGGAACGCAGACGGTGAGTGTGAGTGTGTGTGAGAGAGCGATAGAGAGGGAGAGAGAGGGAGAGGGAGAGGGAGAAAAACTGCCACAGGACAAACATCCATACTTGCCTTCCTCTCCCTCTCCCCTCTCCCCTCTCCCCTCTCCTCGTTCCCCTCTCCCCTCTCCCCTCTCCCCTCTCCCTCACAGTGCTTACCATCACTCTTGATGAGAATGCTTTCCTCCCACTCAGTAGCCGTATGGCGGCATGGCCACTATTCGCCACCTGGCGGCCCCAGAGAGACAGCAAAAACTGCCAGCTGTCAGTCAACTAGTCCACCTTCCCACACAAAACACATCTCCTGACTGATTTTTCCATGTTATACTGCCCAACGTAATTAGTGTGGATCAGACTTGCAATTTGAAGTGCCATTACTTTTAAAGGTCCCTCACAAGATTTAGTGTGGGCTCGTGAGATGGGCCATAGCTTACCTGGGTGCCCCAGTGTGACTGAGCTCGAAGAATCGCGTATTCGATCTCTGGAACGCTGACAGCTGTCCCTCCCACGCGACACGATGCCTGGTCCAACAGGATAAGAGGCGTTAGATTGTCAGGCAACTTTTACCAACCACAGCAGAACAATAATAGACTGCGATATTGTTCATCGTTACTAAGGATTAACAGTAATACAGTCGTGCATTTGTCCAAACTAAAGACACAAAAATAGTGCTAATAAGCTTAAATACAGGAGTGCACAGCAAGCTGCCACATCATCCCGCTCTAATTGGGAGTTATTCTTTCTAATTTCGCATTGATAAATATCATTCTTTTACTCTAACAACAATGAACAGTCCACATTGTCCACCACGACTTAGGACCACCAATAGGTTCATCAGGATTTGAAGCTAAATTAGGCCAAGCTGTTTAGCACAAAAGAGTTAAGAGCATAGATACATCTAGCCTGAAAGAATTGCACCGACATTACCCCTGCACTGAAAATAGCCTTGTCAAAAACTGTAACAGTATAGAAACAAATAGGTCACAGGGTTCTCTGTCACCTTCGAGATAAGGGACACCTGGCGAGAATGTGTTTGAGGCTTCCCGTGTTCCATGTACATCTGCAAAACCAGACATTTCTCAGTCCTAAGAAAACGCAGAGTCTGTTTTCAAGGCCCTTTTTGAATTTATTCAAAGGCTTTCTCAAACAATCCTCACAACAAATACATTTGGCTGTTTCCACAGGTTCTAGTAAAAATCCTACAACAAAGCCATACTGAAAAAATTGAGGATGTTCATGGGCTACTCTTATGAATACAGAGACATCCGATGAAGGAAAACAAATCAGACAATTTTATAAACAAAATGGTACTCACGTTCATGACAAGAGCATTGTAGAGATTGATCCAGAATGCAAGTCTCTGTTCGTGTGTAAGACGAGACGGATCCGTTTTTGCCAGTTGTTCCATCAAAGCACTGATCACAAAAAAATACCATGAAACCCACCAGTTCAGTTCTCCGGATGCTTCCCTATACTTCAACAAACTTCTCCTCACCTTTCTTCACTAATGCAATTTCAATCAGCGAGCATCAATACTTACAAAAGGTTATAAGAAAACAAAAAATCCTCGTGACATTCTCTCCACCGTAAGTAAATCTTAACACCTAATCATACCAATCAGCGTAGGTGGAGCAACTCACAAACAGCAAAAAAAAAATGTTCCCAAACCAGTTCAGGCATAACAAACATTATACCTATATCGACTGAGAGTTGTCAAATCTACTCTGTCCCGTTGTTCAGATGTCGGTGGGATGGTAACATTTACCATCTCCACATAATCTCCAGAATCCGGACATGGGTGGTCATGTAAAATCCCATAAGGATCATTTGCAATAGATTCCGAATTCATTTTCACACCCTTAGGAGACGTTAAAACATCTGAGAATGAATCAGGATTTAAAGATGCAGAAGCGTATCTTCTGAGTCCAAAAGAGAAAAGAGATCCTCCCAATTTTTCGTGTTCCCCATTTGAAGGTACAGGAGGTGGTTTCCGAGGCGGATACCCCCATCCATGGTGTACAGCTTTCCTCGGAGTCGATGCCTCCGAATGGTTCGCAGAGGGACTCTCCTCTCTATTTTCCTTTATAGGCAAATCGGTGTACGAACTCCTTTCCTCAAGATCGCTCATGGAACTCGTCGGAGAGGGAAAAAAATGCTGTTTCCCCGACTCGGTCAGTTCAAAACTTGTGGGACTATTGGAAAATGGTGACACCTTATCCATATAATCCTCAAAGGAAGACTCTACGGGCGTAGGAGCTAAAGGGCCAGAAGCTCCTACCAAACTCCTATACCCAGGAGTCCGTCTCCCTAAGCCGAGATCTGTTCCTCTCCTGTTGCCAATTGGCGATTCAAGATTTAATCCTATTGTTGTCCGGGAGGCACGATGTCCGACCATGGAGGATGAGCGCGACGATTGTCGCCCGTAGATTGTGACCATACACCTAAGGATCTCTTCCACAAGTTCGTTGGGACGACTTGTAAAACTAGTCGCAAACTCCATAGCCAAAAATGGTTTTTTAGGAGGTGTCCGGGTATCAAAAGAGAATCCTTTGCGCCAGGGTTGCTTACTCTGCAACAGAAAAAAGGAAAAAGACAGCAAAAGAGAAACAAGATCAAAAATTGTGCAACGCTGTTCGCTCACCTCACCATTCTACAGCAACAAAAAGAAAAAAATGAATGGACAGTGCAGCAGCAGCAGTGTCGGCAGTTTCATAATGAAAATCCCTACCGTATCACTATTACGAGTCTCCTCTAGAGAGGGAGATTTCTTCCAAAGGCCTCCCTCTGTATGTCTGAGTTGATCCTCCAGCCATCCCTTGTCTAAACTCACATCCCTTGTGAGAGTAATACTACTCCTCCTTGGTCGTGCATCCCCCTCTGGAGAACTAGGAGTTTCTATGGGAGAAATAGACACACTATTTGTGGAATTCCTCCGGGTAAACCTCCTTTTTTGTTGGGCTTCCCATGCATCCTCAGGAGCACTGTCACTTTCCACAGCCGAAAGAGTAGTCAAACCGGGATCTTCGTCAAATTTATCCACCCACCCACTATCCCCTCGCGGAGACAAGTCCTCGTCAAGAAACTCGTTTTCTCCATTCTCTTCCTCCATGTACAATGTTTGTTCAAGAATTTCTAGGTTCGACACACTATTTTTCCTCTGCTTTTCCATCATTCCCTGACTTCTCGTCGTTCCTTCTTCTTCCCGAGCTCTGACTGTTGCGACTACGTTGTCTAAAACGGCTGTGGGAGGGGGTTGTTCTATGCTACTAGTACTGTTTCTGCGAGTTAATCTTCGCCCCTTTTCCCTACTGGGCCACTTTTCGTCCGGATCTTCAAAGTCCGAGTTCAAAAATGGTGAAGAAAGGTCCAAACTGTTTCTCCGGTTCAATCGAGATCCTTTTACAACTTCGATGCCCAGACTCATATCTGAGCTCAACATTCGTCTCAAACCCACAGGTTTTCCTTCAGCGGGTCTTCCAATATCTCCCAAACTTTGAGTCCTTCCCCATTCTTCCCCACTCGTGAGGCTTTTCGACGCCTGGAAGAGGCTTGCAATTTTTCCTCCTATCTTTCCGCTTTTCCGCTTCAAATTTCCTGAAAGACTCTGTCTCCTTGAAATTTGTTGAGCTCCCACCGTCTCCTTCCAGCCTTCCTGTCCGTGTTGCCCTTCTCCATCGCTAAAATCTGAGCCTCCCTCCGACAGAGCCGCAAAAGAACTCCCGATCGAAGCTCCCCCATCACTCTCTCTCCCCTTCATTGCTCCTATTCCTGCCCCTCTCAACAGCCATGGTAAACCTTCGGAGTCCGGCTCAGAGAGAGGAGACGGGGGGGAAACTGCCGACTGGTTTTCTTCACTAGTTGGTGGAACAACTTCGACCTCTTTTTGCGATCCATCTTCGTTTCCATTCCCGTGTCCATTTCTGTTTCCGTTTCCGTTTCCGTTTCCGTTTCCGTTTCGATTATTCTCATGATCGTAACTTCTTACTGCTGCCTCAAATGCAGCAGTCATCATTCCCGCTAAAGAAAGTTCAGAAATCAATCCTCGAACTCCAGAAGCCATTTTTTGTATGGCTCCTCCGACTGGTTGATGATTTTGCTGCAATTTCTGTGCCAGGAGAAAAGCTTGAAAACCGGTGTAAATGGAGAGGAGGGATGGGAGGAATACAAAAGGGAGAAATATTGACGAAACACTGTTATATGTGTAGACAGAAGAACGTGAATCACCAGATATAATCTGACACCTGAACTGTTAAAAAGTGATGTTATGAAAGACAAGCTTAGAGGACTCTGTGCACATCACTGCACAATTCACCAGTATTAATGTGGTCAATAAACCTAAGCCTTAAAATAAGTTTATTTGCTGAATACAACACCTGACAACAACAATACCATGGTCCACGTAACCCATAATTTAAGTCTGTTTATTGAACTTTTAAGAGGAAATCGATTAGTCAGTTCAACACAATCAATGAGTCAAGTGTATAATCCACCTGAAACTGTCAGAATTGTACCACAAGGATAAAAAATTACTGATGTTGCAAACACAAATACAGACAGAAAATCGCCATGACTGCATATCAAGAGTTCTTTCCATGGCTGCTTACAAATGACAGAAAAATGTATAAGTTCCCTGATATCTTTTCCGCTTCAAAAAATTACCAGGGTCCCTTGATCAGCAAAGAAAGAGACAAATTGACCTCGTCAATTTGAATTAACCTCGTCTTTTTTGACAGAGAAAATAGCGCACCTCGGGAGGCACGAGTTCGGCACTCTTTGATTTGAAATGCATTTTGAGAGGCTTGAATCTCGGATTCGCAGAGGAATCCAACTCCATGGAACGGTGAAGGGGGCGGGGAGAGGGAGAGTGAGAGGGAGAAAATGGCCAGCTTGAGCCATGACTACCCCATATTTTCTTGGGAGAAGGGGAAGCGATGGAGGACTCCCGCGGGGAGGATGGAGGACTTAGTGACTCCATGAGGTCTCGACTGTCAGGAGAGAGTGGGGGAGAGTCGTCCCTTAGGAGCATGGCTTCCAACTGCAATCTCACAGTACATAAATCATAAGCATGACCATTTCAAATGAGAAATCGAAATATCTACCCATAGTTTGAAAGCTATACTTGGGGAGAAAAAAGAACAACACTTCGGCATTTCCCTCCTCACTCTCTCTATCACTCTCATCCCCTCTCCCTTCACAAGTCTTTTAATGTTAAATAAGAGCCCAAAAAAGTTTAGACATTCTAAAACCGTTGATTGTCTTCCATACAATCTGGAGATCAAACACCTATCACAGACGTTTTGTACTGAGTTTTCAACAAAAAGTAGTAGCAATCAAACCACAACAAAATTTAAATTTTTGACTCTAAAATTGAAGAACACCTTATCATTTCGCTGTCGTTGAAGCTCGCGAAATTCTTGTGTGCAGTTCACCTCTTCTTGAAGTTCTTGTCTGACCCACATAAGCCTCTGCCTTCAAACATCAGCCATGGATGACATGTATCACTGTCAATGTTGAAACAAACAAACCATACCGCTCATCGTTATTAGTGTTGAAGTTTTTTTTGCCACTTAAAACATCTTTTCTCCGTGCACACTTGTCGGATTGTCAATCAAGGACCGCCAATAGGAAGGTGAGATTCTTGCCTTCCAATAGCAACCATCGGATTGACAATTCGAAAAGTGTGCATGAAGAAAAGATGTTTTAAGCGGCGAAAAAAACTTTAACACAAATAACGATTAGCGGTGTACCAGTATAGGTTTATGGTTTAGTATTTTCTCTGAGGAGAAGACCCAACAAAAATTATCCATCCGCTCCTACTTTCCCCTCCCTCCCACTCCTCTTCTCTCCACCTCTCTCCTAAACCCTGTAAAAGTCGGTTCAGGGAGCAGAGGAGTGATACGTCTTCAGGAAGGCAAGGAGAAGAGCGTTTAAAACACCATGAGCATAATTTCTCTTCCTCTCTAATTCAGGTACCCACCTAAGGGAATCTAGAGTCTCCAGTCTCTCCATCGCCGAGCTGGCATGACCTCTCCCTTTTCCGCCAGCTGTCTCTCCCCATGATTCTAAGAGATGGAGATGCCTCTGAAGAGCTCCCAACTCAGTTTGGAGCCACGTCACATCACCCTCCAGCTGTCGCATTCTCAGACTGTCCACGTCAGGAGGGACCACCTGCAAATTTGCAGAAATAACATTCAATTTCCCTTCAGGAAAGTAATTCCCTTGAGAAAAGAGAAAGGAGAGGAGAATAGTGGAAAGTGGAAAGGAAGGGAAAAAACGAAAAAAAGGGTGCTCTAAAAAGTGTGAGACCTGATACTGTTCTTCCCTACTCAATCAGGTTACACATTCGCAGTACCTTTACGAAAAGTCCCTATCGTACTTCCAGTAAAAGCCTGGATATTGGCAGGCTTGTTCTGAAGCTGCTTGGAGCACTGCCACGTGGCGACATGCCCTCTGTCTAAACATGACACCTGTCCGCAAATGACAAACCCCCTGAGAGTATCAAAAGCATAACTTTTGACACGTGTCACACTCTTTTGCCACCTCAGAAGCTGGCATTCTATCGCCCACTTCTATGATAAGCCGAAACAGTCTAAACTGCCCAGCTTGCAGGTGCTTCTCTACATGGGCCGTCCTCTACAAAACACCGCCGACGCTATTAATATGAAGAAGAGACTAACAATAAGGCTGTGTTTGAAATCGTTAATGGGAGAGTCATTCATTGTAGCAATTACTGTTAGAAATGCTATTTGACATTCTGACGTTAAACAAAACAAGGCACGACTAATTGGAGTTATTAACTGTGCTAAAGATCAGCAGTGTAGCTTATGACACCACGTCTTGCGGAGACGTGTCGTGCACTTGGTCAAAGGTGGAAATCATCTTTCCGTACAAGCAGAAAAGGCCTTAGAATAGTGACCTTGGGAGATAGCTGACAATAAGATCGGGAATTGGTGTGTCTCATATATTGCATGCCCCTTCAAAATAGGTGGACAGGAAAGAGACAGAGAGGAGACGAGCAATACGTCCAGTCACCAAATATAGTCATTTCGCTGTTTTGTGATGTCCTTCAAACTTACTGTATGTACAATTGCTGATATCCAATTGATAACAACATGTTGGAAGGT
Source organism: Zygnema cylindricum (assembly GCA_037447655.1). Lineage (NCBI taxonomy): Eukaryota > Viridiplantae > Streptophyta > Zygnematophyceae > Zygnematales > Zygnemataceae > Zygnema > Zygnema cylindricum. The sequence continues at coordinate 42,583 of JBBHKE010001516.1, forward strand.
GGTATATTCTACAAATAACAAGATGGAGAGAGAACACGCTGACTTTCCAGTACCAGGCAACTCCAAATCAGAAAAATCTTGAAATATTTGTCAGCAAAAGCTTAAAGCTTATGTTTACAGCAGCAAGATGTGTGGCCCCAAATAAATCATTGTCAAATCTAAAAATGGTTGTTTTGAAGTCTGTTCCGAATGTCCAAAGCAAAGGCTTTCAACCGATTGCCTTGAAAAAAAAAGTGAATGTGGCAAAAAGTTAAGTTCCACGTAAGTCATAAACAGAGAAACTCAGCATCCCCTATTTCAAAGCCAAATTGAAGACCTAAGGAGACATAAACGGAGGTCGAGGAGTATGTGACCAGATAGGAACAATGTTCTAAACGGGATTCACCATCGATTCAGTACATTTTCTAACCGTCATTGAAACTTTTTTGTGCTGAAAAATTGTTTTTTCCATCTTAGTGACATTTGCCAGTGTAGCAAAAGTTGTGGCACCAGAAAAAAGCTGAAGCGCGAGTAAACAAAGAGGTACTGTATCGGGGAAGGAAAATCAAAATGATTATATATGAGTAAAACATCCATGGCGGAAGGCAGAGGGAGCTCGCTATCCATAACGTGATCTTGCATTTGTGGAGTCACAAAAGTTCTACAATCTTTACTAATCCACAAAATAACGAACAAGATCAAAATCCACGAACGTTTGGAGCTTGATCACACAACTGACAAAACTCCAGTCAATTGAATAACACAAATTCCCTCACAGCTAAGCAAATTCTAGGGAAAATGATCCAAGATTTCCAAAATGCAAACATAAAACCAATGTTAGTGTAATCCCTAGCTACATTTTTGTACTCAATCCCTGCATTCGAAGAACCCCTACACTACACAATTGGACACCACTTTTTCTTTAAAAGAATAAAAAAATGTCTCCGAAATTGACATCCATGCCAAAATTGGATGTCTTGAGGAGAAAAGAAAAAAGGGAAACAAGAGGGGAAGGGAGAAAGAGAGACATGGGAAAATGGAACTGCTAAAGCTTGTCAAACATTGGCAGGTCAAAAGCCGTATATTTGGTTGGTGTGGCTATCAAATTGACTAAACATAAGGGGGGGGCATGGGAAGTGAGAGAGAGGGAGAGGAATGGAGGATGGGGGGGGGGGGAGAGAGAGAGAGAGAGAGAGAGAGAGAGAGAGAGAGAGAGAGAAGAAACCAGGAATGCTGGCTGTTTTGTACCACACCTTTTTGGCTACTTTCCATTCTTGCTTTGGCACAAGTTCCTCTAAACAACTACTTTGTGTTTCCCTGTCGCAACAATCAGTTCCGTTGACCAACGTCATGGGGGAAGATAAGTTGTCACTCTCTGCCTTCTCTCCTTCCTCTCTCTCGTTTCCCTCCTCTTCTCTCTCAGGCAATGCTTTGCCTCTTTCTTTCACATTTGATCCATCATCTCCGATTATCCCCTGTTTTGCAAAACGTAATCAATATTGCAATACATCAGCAAGATGTTTTATGGCGGATTCCGTCCGAGTTCAGTAACGCATTCAGTAACAAACACCACCAGGATCAATAATCGTGTGAAAATGATCAATGGAACAGTCGGGTGCATAATATACAGTCAATATACAGAGATATATCGAGATATATAGAGATACACAGAGAGGGATATATAGAGATACAGAGTCAATATACACATAGTTAATATATAGAGGTAAAGTAAAGAGTTGATGTATATAATCAGTATGTAAAGATATGTAGAGATATAGAGTCAATATAGTTAGTCAATCAATAGAGATAATGGTGGATACTCAATATACTGTGAACGATAAAATTGTGGAGTTTGGCAAGTGAAAACAAGACAAAAAAGTTTTTAACAACAACAAAAGAAAAAGTCGTGTATAAAGTAAAAAAATTGAACTCTACAACTTGCGCATTGCTTTAGTCATGTCAGACAATTCAAAAAAAAAGGTCTTTGTTATTTGCTAGCTTGGAATCATTCGTTGAACTAGTCCTCTAGTTTTTTCGTCTCAGTCTCCTCTCAGTTACCTCTTCCTTTCATCTCCCCCGCGCACTCCCCTATAACCTCACCTCTCTGTCACCGTTCCTTCTCCTCTCCCTCTCCTCTCTCTTTCTCGCTCTCTCTCCCCCTCTCTCTCCTCTTCCCTTCTTGTCCCTCACCCTCTCCCACTCCCTCTCCCTCTGCCTCTGCCCTTGCATTCTCCTTCTATTCCCCCATTTGCCTCTTGATATTCATCCCTCCTTCCCCTCCCTCTCTCCATAATATCCGTTGACTTTTCAACGCAAAAATTCCTCTGAGCAGGAACCACTGCGACAACCTCGCAGAAAAACAAAAAAGACAAAAAAAACAAAAAAAACAAAGAAAAACCAAAAGCGAAGATTTTAAAACACGACAAGAGTTCCTACATTTGTCATGAGGACGGAATAGACATCAGAGATGACGTCAGCAACCGGAGAAATGAAACCAACAGCTGAGACATGGGCCTCTCTCCCTCTCTCTTGTCTCCACTCGCTCCCTCTGCTGTCCGTACAGCTCTCTAACTCTCTGTCACCTGTGCTTCTCTCTCGCTCCCTCTTCCCCACTCCATTGGCAATAAGCTGAAACTCCTCTCCCTCGGATTGCCGCTCTGTCTCCTCTCCCTCCGTCAAGTCACCATTTTTCCCCCCCCAGGCCTTCTCTTCTTCTCCCTCTCTTTCCCCTGGCTGCTCCCGGTGCCACAGCTTCCCTGCCTCTGCCACGAGGTGACCGCACAGCACGTCGGCGTGGTCGCCACGTGGCCTCATGGCTAGTTTCACTCGCAGCGATTCTTTAAGGGAGAGAGTGGGCGCCGAAGGAATGTCCGGACGGAAAGAACTTTTTCAGAATTGTACGGATGGACAAAAGGAGTTTGTGTTGCAGGTGGATCCGTACATTGTAATCGTACGAAAATCCATAAAAATATCGTGCGGTAATTATGACGCTCCATGTGCTTCGTATTTGAAGAAATGGAGAGGCGCTGCGACATACCGTAGCGTCGAATTAAAAGAGGTTAAATTTTAGTTCGACCTTTATTGCAGAAAATTCCTCGAAACAGGCTCAAAACGCACTAAATACTATGGTATGGACACCATTTTTCGCACTTTAAAACCATAAAATCGTGAAGGATGGTGGGCAGTCAACTCTTTGGAAAAGCCAATGGGTGACAATCGTACTTTATTGAACCAGAAGTACAGATCGAATATCGATTCGGGAGCGATTGGATCCACAGGCCCTACGCGCGGCCTTGTCAGACTTGACCAAATAATCCGTACGAGCTATTTTGTATTTCTCGGCTGGTTGATGACCAAATCTATCTTTGGAAAAGGTGCGCCGTCCAAGACAATATCGATGATATGGACGGCTGCACGCCGCCGTAGTAGCTTGTCTCCGAAAATCGCGCACGAGAGCGTGAGATCCTCCACGAGGATTTGACGGATGGGAGAAGAGCTGTGAGCTTTGTTCCGTACTGGTACGGTTCACCCGGGCAAACGGAGCTGGGACGCGCGATTCCAGGTTCGGAATTTGCTGCCGTAATAACTCCTACAAAACTCGTAAGGCGTACGAGCGACCGGACAGTGTATCCTCCGCAATATCCGTGACCGGAGATTACGGAAAGTCATGCCGGAACCGTTGTCCGATTCGTTTGTCTATGGATCTTCGTGACCAACCTTTGTCCAGGTCGTCACGATAAAAATTCTGCCTGTCAGTGTATCGCTTTCCTGTCATTGTATCGCTATCATACTTCACAATATGGCGCTTTCGAAACATTGACGATTGGACATCAAACAGAATGGAAAGCAACAGTACAGTATTCATGAAAACTATGACAGACAGGCGACGGTTACAGGCAGAGGTCACAATCGGGTACCCGAATCCGTACCCTATCCGTACTTTGTCGGTTGCGTTGGATCCGGAACGGATTCGGGTGCCAATTTTAGGGGCCGGTCGGCTTCGGCCGGTTGATTAAAAACATATTAAAAAACTCAGGTACGGGCGGGTAAGCAAAAAACGAAAAAAATTGAAGGTTTCGTAGGGACGTACTACTACAGTACAGTACTGTAATGTCAACATTTTTGTAACTTGTACCACTAATGTTGTAATTATTCGGGTACGGGTACTGCAGTGGTGAGAAATAGAGTTTCGGTTACCTTTTTCTTTTCGTAAAGGCGTATCGGGTAACATTTTAGGAGCGTGACATAACCCAGCCGGATTTCGAGTGTTCAGATTTTGAAAAAAAAACAGTAGTCGGATTCGGGAATTTGAATTTTTGACTTTACTGACCTCAAGTCAGAGGTCGCAAACGGTCAACCAAAACCGTAACCGACCGTTAACCCACCGCCCGCGTCGGATCTGGAACGGATTCGGTTGCCAAATTTGGGGGGTCGGGCAGATTCGGGCAGTTAATTCACGAAAAAAAAAAAAAAGCGGTTACGGTCGGGTAAGCAAAAAACGAAAAAAAATGAAGGTTTTGTACTGTCAATACTATCCAACATTATTGTACTTTGTACTTTTGGTATCGTGGAAGGTATAGTACCACTAATTTTGTACTTATTCGGGTACGGGCGGGTAAGGGTAGTCGCGAGAAATCGAGTTTCGGTTAACTTTAATTTTCGTAAACGCGTTTCGGGTAACGATCAACAATTTTGGAGCTTGACATAACCCGGTTGGGCGTCGGGTACTCAGATTTTGGGAAAAAAAAAAACCGTCAGTTTTGGTTATCTAAAATTTTGACTTTTGCGACCTCTGCCTCTTGTTACAGGCCTACAGTACACGGTACATAACAATACTGAACAGTACAGTAGAGGTCAACAGCCGACTGATGCTGCCATTGTATCGTTATCACTATTGTAGAGGTCGACGAAGACGATCTTCTTGTCAGTGTGTCGTCATCATTCGTCACAACACGGCGCTTTCAAAGCATTGACGATTGGATATCGACCAGAATGGAAACTTGGAGAGCTATGCGTGACAAGTTGACAAAAGTCACGTCCATAGTACAATGATACGGCCATGGTACAATGGTTCACGAGGTACAGGTGACGGTAGACGTCGACAGGAATGATCTCCTGGTACATAACATTGAAGAGATTCATCATCAAGTTGTAATAGCGTTTCTTCATTATTAAAACAATTTAAACGTATATAGCAGAAAACAAACGTTTGTAACATGCAATTGGTTGTCAACATGATATTTTGGCATGCATGTATGCGGAAAAACTAGTATCACAATCGCACTGAAAAAGTTTTATAATTTCTAAAAAATCAATTAACTGCACAATACATCCATATTTCATAGAGGAAAAATTGTTTTGTTAAATCATAAAAATATACACATGTATTATGTTCATTACCCCGTTAATTGAAAACTATAGGCAATGTCATTGTTACCATATGCTTCATGTGAGCTTACATGTCTGCTTTAAAATTGTAAGGAATATAAATGTTCTGACTCTAAACAAGTTCAAATATCTAGTTTAGGTATTATTGATGGTGTTTTATAATTAACAGAAACGACACATTTACAGAAAAGTATCACGGATCAACCTTTAATTAATGAAGCTTGACCTATTGCCCACGCGTATAATCTCTTTTCAAAAGTCTCTTTCCAATTTTTGCCTCCCTCCCTCCCTCTCTAGTCATCTCCCTCTTTAATTACCAACCCATTTCACAAGGAATTACCTCCTGAAACCACATCTTCAGTGAATGTCACTATAATAGATGATGCAGACATCCTCATTTGTAATGTCGCCATCAATCTTCATAAGGGTATTTTCTGGGCTGCTAAACTTGCTCATCTGACTTCCACGACTTCGACAATATGCATGGACCATCGAACGACACCGCATGCCTCCATTTTTTAGAGAAGGTCGACCCATCATAGTTAAAACCTCTTCCTTGTCTTTGGACTTTGGACTCAACTATTTTGCATTTTCCAACTTAGAAGTCAACAAATCGTTTGCGTGTACCGGCGCCACTTTTGTTTATACCGAGAGTCTTCTCAACACTTTGTTAGTTACGCAAAATGCTCCATCACATAGAGTTTTTTTTTTTTTCTTGATTTTCTGAATGTTCCATCACATCATGTAGGAATGTTTCGCTGTTGAATATTCACCCCATTAAAGGCGGAAAGCTCCTCGTAAAAAAAACCCCTTTATAGTCTCATCCCTTGTCTTTTAACTCGTCACAACTCTGTGTTCCCAGGACAGACCCAAGCTCCACTGATTTAATTACTTCAACCAAAACCCTTTCACAAAACCCTTCTTTTCAACCCTGGCCTTCTAATCTTAACCCTAAATCAGGTTTATGCCTGTGCCTTAGTTTATATTGAACCAATGCAATTTGTGCGTCTCGTAACAGTTTCAACTGCTTCCCTTTGGTCAATATCCTTACCCAATTTCACAAAAAAAAAAAAAAACAAAAAAAAAACAAAATCAAAAAATTGTGCATTAAACTTTCACTACCGACAACTGTAAGCGTCTCTTCCGAAATTCTGTTCATACTTTTGGTTAGAAAATCTCTTCTCCTTTCTTATGAAGTCTTTGTTATGTTAATTTTGTTCGTTCGGTTGGTTAAACCATCTGTTTGGACTGATATGAGCTGCCCATTTGTAAACTTGCAACGGCACACTCCCGATTCTTCAGTGCGGAGCCATCCTAGGTTTTATCTTCGAGTATAAAAGGAGTGAAGTATGCGAGAACACTCTCTGGGAGACCTCTCAGGCGAAGATCCCGGTGTGCCTATATCCATCGACGGAAAAGGGTGTGAAAAACTTATTCAAAGAATTGGGATATAAAACCATGTATGTAGATCTTGCCGAAATTCTGAGAAATGCGAAAAGGGGAAATAGTCCGGGGCGATTGCGTATGTGCAAATTAGGTTCATTATCAGTTAGAATTTCACTAGTATTTGGTTTACTTCGTAATTATTATACCGCCTAATAGTAAAGGTTGTTTCAAGAAGAACAAAGGTTTAGAAGGAGAGGAGCCGGATAGGGAAAGACAAAAAAGAGCTCAGATACACGAAGACTTTTGAGGGCAACAAGAACGATCTTATTCAATATGGATAATGTTTTAGCGAGGAAGGGTAACTTAGTGACGGGAATAATACTTGGAAAAGAAAGCCATTGGATTTCAAAGAGGAAGCTTAAAAACCGATGGAATCATAACTAGCCGGCAGGACAAGCAATTTGTCAAAAAAAAAATAGTGGAGGCAAATCTCTATTCATTCACCGAATATAGTGCGGATGCGATGAAGGCAAATGCCATATATGATGCCAGGCACATCATTGTAATGCAATATTTTGAAGTTAAGAATAACGGGATTTTCTCAACTGGTCATTTGTCAAACAGGCAACTGACTAGCACAAATATATTGTTAGAATGTCGAATGACTATACATAGAAACAAATCCTATGTGTAAGTTTTCTGCTTTTCGGAATATCTAACATGCATACCAAGTATTGTAATTCAACATAAGGTACGAAAGGTATTTACATGATGGCTTTTGTAAGAAAGGAGGGGCAAAATTACCGGCATTCAGCGCACTAGGGTTTGAATTCTGGAGGAAAGGTAAAGGGGTACAAATAGGACATATGGGGAAATTGGGAAAATTTGATTAAAAAATAGGTACATTGTGTGAAATAGCCATTTGCCAAATCATTGGAGGTAATCAACTACTGAACCAAGAATGGGCCACACTAGGTTTTCACGGTATTATATCAGCTGTCTATTTTTTTCGTTAAAATTCTCCATTGACTTTTAACCGTTAAAGTTACACAGCCAGCTTCTTCACTTGTATCGTATATCAGGGCAATATGCTTCCCAGGAATCCATTTTCTTTTATTTCTGCAATTTTTTTTTTCAAAGATGGTGAATATTCTCATTTGGTTAGGTTAAAGATTTCTGCTCCTATGGTTGTTGTACAAGTAATCAAGACTTATCATGCATCTTACTTGTTCCTTTTCAAAATCATTCCTCGATTCATTCGTTGCTTTTGTTTTAAGACATATTTCCATTTTGACTGCACAAAACTGCGAAAATATGAAAAGTTTGGACAATTTGCGACTGCGACAGATCGTTCACCCACTCCTAATTTCGCGAGTAATATCGAGGCCATTTGCATTGTGACTTAAAGAAAATAAGAAAATAAGAAAATAAGAAAAAAAAAGGAAAAAGACAAACGAGTAACAGCTACTCTTAATGCACACAGAAAAACGGAGATTGTGGGGAATCACTTTGAAGGGAAGAACGCTTACATTCTCCGGTTAGAGTGAAAAAAAAACTATGGATTGGTAAAATCTGGTCAAAATAAGACAGACCAAGAAAGTAAACGTTTCATGTGTTGACTAACAGCCTTACCAAACATCCCACAAATGCATGACAACCTGTATCGATCGCAAATTGATCTCAAAACAATTTTAAAAACCGTCAAAACTCGGTTACAGGGTTTATAAGATTCGAGCACACACAAGAATGATGATAAATCTTCCAGTTAACCGTTACGCCTCGTCCATCTCCTCCAAAAGTTTCGACAAAGCCTCCGGTGGTAAAGTGATATACAAACAGTCTTGCCCATCCTTTCCTCTCCTCGTCCGAAGAAGCTCGTGGTCTCGAAACTCCGTCTGATGGATTCGAAGAGTGGGTTCACTACTCACGAGAAACTTTTCACGGCAAAGGGCATACCACCGGTGAAAAGGAAGGCCTGTAGGGAAACCAAGAAGAGAAACGAGAAAGAAACAGAGTGATGTCTAACACAAAAGCACACCTCCGAAAACAAAAAAAAACCACGGCAAAGAAATCACAAAAACACACCAAACTAGTTAAACAACCCGAAGGATCTCCTTCGAGCTCTCCGTATAATATTCAAGGAACTGCAACCGTCCGATTCCATGTGGATGACATACATATATGCGAAGTGTCACAGCCCTTCCTCCTCTTCCTCCCTCCCCTCTCTCTCTCTCCTTTCCCCCACCCTCGTCCCTCTCCCTCCAGATCCTTCCCCTTGGTCAAATCTGAGGCTCTTGGGCCCAGCCATTGAGATTCAGCCAAAATTTCCGGAGGCGCGCTGCGTGCACTCCTCCGATCCTCTCCTCCAGTCAAAGAGGGCCGGAGGGAAGCTGCTTCGGTCCTATAGGCGTTATATGTGGGAGTGTGGTGCCACCACCAGTTAAACTGTGGGGAGAGAACCTGCTTGTCCCACACTGGCACCCACCTCGAGTCAGGGAAGAAGATAATTTCTCGATCGGTAACTTTCAGGAATCACTTCCTTTTGGATGGATCGTGTACATGATTTAAGTGGAAAGGCATGGAAAAGAAGGAAGGGTGTTTCACCAGATAAGTGTGTGTAGGGAAAGAGGTGGAGAGGAGGACGAGAAGGTGGGAGGAAAGGATTTTTAGACGGATGGATCATGTACAAAAGGTATCTGGAAAGGAGTGGAAAGAAAGGACGGGCTTTCACTAACTAAATGCATGTTCATAAAGAGGTGGAAAGGGAGGAAAGGAAAGGAAATTTAGAAGATATTGAATGTGTACATAATGTATCTGGAAAGGGGTGGACGGACAGGCCTTTTACGAGATAAATATGCGTACGGAAAGAGGTGGAAAGCGAGGAAACGGAGGAAAAAGGGAGGAAAGGATTTCTAAATGCGTGTATGTAATGTATCTAGAAAGAGGTAAAAATGGAGGAAAGGGGCCTTCAACTAGATAGGAAAGTACGCAATGTATTTGAAAGGGATGGAAATGGAGAAAGGCCCTTCTACCAGTTGGATGCGTGAATGTAATGTATCCGGAAAGAGGTAAAAAAGGAGGAAAAAAAAGACATTATACTTGATTGGATAGCGTACATGATGTACCTGGAAAGAGGTGGAGAGAGAGGAAATGTGGGAAAAAAAGGATTTTCACCAGACAAATGTGAGTGAATAATATATCTGGAAAGGGATGCAAGGGTCATTAAACGGCAGCTAATTCCAGAGCATCTGAAATCACAGCATCCTAAATAGCTTATACAACAAGTTTTTCAAATCATTTTTTCGCAGTCCACACAATTATTTAACATGGACCAGATTGATAAAAAGCCTTCAATTGAACTGATAAGAAAAGTCTAAATCGATGGCATACACAGTTTAGGACAAACCATACTATTCCTTGGACCGTACTATTGAATCCGTCCAGACTATTTAAGACATTATAGCAATGCAATGCTAACCTACTAGTGCCAGAATCATAGGTCCTGTGTTCAAATCCTGAATGGTCTATCTTAATGAATCTTTGGCACATTATTGTACGTTATTATTACTGTCCTTTGCTCAGACTGAATCACAAAGAAGAATGGCGAACATAAGTGAAATTTATACAACAAGATCATCCCACAGTGTGGAGTTGAGAAAAAAATGTGGGATAACTCCTGCATCGAAATGGAGAAAGAAGGAACAAAAACTCACAAAGCGGTGAATTCACATTGTCAACCGACGCCACCAATTGGACGCAGGAACAGGAAGCCATGGCTGCCAATATTCGTTGAGCATCAAAAGTCCTCAGGCCCGGCCCATCTATGTTGTGGATGACAACATGGACGTGGATATCCTTGTGCTGGAGACCCAAAAAGGATAAAATATCCTCCTCCTTGCTTGAATTGAAGGGTTTCACCTTCCCCGTCCGTTTTTCTTTGCTCCGTTGCCATACAGTTTCAGCAATAACAGCCAAAACCTGCACCATTCCATGGGAAACTTAAACCAGATTACCTCTTCAATTTCCATCGGGAAAGAGCACCTGCTTGAATACATAACATCTTCAATATCCTCAAAAAAGAGCTCATGCTTCTGAAAAAAACAGAGTGCTCATAGTGATATAAGATCATGCGACGACCTTCAAATCAACCTTAGGTTTCAAATATCAGTGTGGAAACTAAAACAAATCATGTCTTTCCCAACTTTCATTTCAGAAAAAAACGCATCCAAGACCCTTTGAAGATTTCAGGAGAAAGCTGAGTACATAACAGTTGAATAAAAAGTATAAAGCAAAACAAGACATGTGAGACATATTTAGAAGCAAATAGAAGGAATAAACTATGTAATCATGAACTAGAATGCTACACAAAGGAAATTTACTGACATAAGATGAGCGTCAAACTTAAAACATTATAACTACATTTCATCGCATAGGAGTTTTCTGTACAGCCGAGTTACAGCCAAAAACTGAGCCATTTAGACAAAAGTAGCTTGTGTATAGATAAGAAATTATCTGAAACTGAAAACAATAACTACATTTCATCACCCAAAGATCTTCCTCACAGCCGAATCACAGCCAAAGTAAGTGACCCTGTTGGTTTAACAAAGGAAGCTACACCGCTCATCGTTATTAGTGTTAAAGTTTTTTTCGCCACTTCAAATATCTTTTCTCCGTATACACTTGTCGAATTGTCAATCGAAGACCGCCGATAGGAAGCTGAGAATCTTGCCTTCCAATAGCAACCATCAAATTGACAACCCGACAAGTGTGCACGAAGAAAAGATGTTTTAAGTGGCGAAAAAAACTTTAACACTAATAACGATTAGCGGTGCAGTTTAACAGACAAACCTCTTTCACACTGATAGTCTGCAGGAAGCCATTGACAACAATAACAGCTCCATCTGTAAGCGCCTCTTTCGCAAACCGTTCCAACAAATCTTTTTTGGAGCCAAGGCCATAAAAGAGGAGGTTAAAGCCTTGCCTGCAAGAACAAAAGTACAATCTATAAAGCCAGAAACTTCTGGTTCTGGAGGAAGAACTCCATCTCCTTGCCCATGATCGGTGCAAATTAGTACACCAAAAAAAGAATTCTTTGTTGCTCCTACACTATACCATCACTAACAAACCAAAGTTATTCCATTAGTCAGCGCAGATGGTAAAAATACGCTTACTGCAAAAAGTATATGGATGTTAATGATGAGAAAACTACATTCACATTTACTGCATTTAACTGGATAATATCCTTATTCAGCTGACTCAATCACTCTCAATTATATTAATGCTCACCCGAGTTGAAATCTCCAATATGGGAAAGAGTCGACATACGATTCCAGCAATCGAACTTTCTCTTCTTGATGAGACTCTGAAAATTTAGCCATTGCTGCCCGAATCTCCTGTCACGAGAAAATAGGAACATCAGAAAATCGTGCATATCAATCGATGTTAATACTGAGAATCAAGGAAAAATCTGGAGTGTACATAGTATACTTTTGACCACTCCAAAAATTGAATAACGAACTGCAAACATGCATCACTAATTAATGTGACTTCATGTGCTAGTTAACAAAGTGCAATTGCTTATTGAATCTACTTTGTAACTTGAATATCAACAAGAGAAAAAAAATCAAGGAATTCATAATGGACAACCAAAGCTTCCTGTACTACATGGAGCAAACGAGCATAGCAGATATCAGACCTGTTCTCCTCCAAAATTGAAATCTTTGAAGGTGACAGACCCACGTTTGCCTTTCTGGGCAGAGGACTTTGCTGAACCAGATGCTCCATTGCCCAATTCTTTGTCACCAGTTGTACCTCGCGTCCCATCTTCATCTCCTTCTCCTTCATCTTCCTCTTCCTCGTCCTCTTCCTCTTCCTCTTCAGTCTCTGTTTCTGCATCGTCTTCACCTTCTTCAACAGTCTTCCCATGAATCCCATCCTCTTGAAACTCTTCCACCTCCTCACTCTCCTCTTCCGATTCCTCCTCTTCAATTTTCTCCACTATTTTAAGTGGAATTGCTCTGGTACTCTCCTTCAAACCATTTGTCTTGTGCTTCTCCATTGGAGACTTTTTGCCCCGCTTTGCTGGTGAGCCACCAGCTGTCTGGCCCCGTTTCCGCGTTTCCATGCTGCCCGCTACAGTTTATCAGGGCGTTCCAACAAGAAGCAATTAAAAATATAAAAAAATGTTCAAGTAGTTAAAACCTCCCCCACCCCCTCTCTCTCTCTCTCTCCCTCTACCCTCCTCTGCCTCTCTCTCTCCCTCTCCCAACCCAATTTTTATCCTGATCCCTATCCCTATTCCTATTCCTGTCCCTATTCCTGTCCCTATTCCTATTCCTGTTCCTATTCCTGTTCCTGTTCCTGTTCCTGTTCCTATTCCTGTTCCTATTCCTGTTCCTGTTCCTGTTCCTGTTCCTATTCCTATTCCTATTCCTATTCCTATTCCTATTCCTATTCCTATTCCTATTCCTATTCCTTTATACTCTAGCAAGACAATGGAGTTTACATAACCTATCTTGACAGCTAGGTTTTGTATATTGCCCGATCTGATACATGAGCATGGGTAGAAAGACTAAAACAATTTTATACAAAAATTATTGTGGCTAAACTTTTGTATTTGGATAACATTATTTGATGTGGCTGAAATTAAACATCGGCCGTAGATAATGAGGCCATCATAACGGGCAACTGTTTTTGTCATAAAATTTACATTTAAATGGTGTGGATTAACTTAAATATTGCCCACACTCAAATTGATGTGGCAGATCCTACATTTTCTCACCCATACCAGTTCCATACCCACAGACACCAGCAGTGTACCTGATTTTAAAACTAGTCCATATGCACCATATCTTCTCCTTTTTAATCTTCTCCTCTATCTGTTCCTCCCTCCTCCTACTCACTCCACATGTTGTCCTCCTCCTGTTTATGTATGATACATAAATACATGACACTGTAAGCTTGTTTGGGTTTTTTAGTTTTTTTTTGGGTAATTCCTTCCTCTATTCGCATCCAAGTCAAGTTGTATTAAGAATATAATTCAGGTCATAATAGGTAATGTACTGTCCGCCCTGTCGAACCCGACATTGAAAATTTGTACTTTTATTCAATAACATTTCCAGAAATTGAACTCTTGCCAAAAAACTTTTAAGGTACCAACATGATGTACCTTTTTTCACATTTTGTTAAGGAAAAAAATTGTGTAATTGCAACACTTTGTTACATAATCGTGAGTCCTGATATAATGTAACTAAAAAAAAAGCCAGCAAAGCCGACAGGTTTTGCCGCAATGTCATGTGAACCATACTTAATCGACATAGGTTAAAAATATTGCACCCTTTATAATAATAAATGAATAGACTGTCAATCTAAACCTAGTGAAAACTTTGTCGCAAGACAACAAACAAAACAAAATACAAAACCTTTACCGTGTTAAAGCTATTTCGAAACAAAGTCCAAAGCATCATGGACTGAAAGTTTAAGGTAGCAAATACAATGCTGTAATATTCACTGTCATTTGTGAAGATAGCTTTTTGGTTCAATATAGAACCGTTCACTTATAAACAAGTAATGAATTTGCATATAGTCACATTCTCCAATGTTTCCTATGAGGTGCAAATTAAAATTTAAATACACTACATATAATATATTACGCGTAAGCTTTTTAAATATTTGACAAAACCATGCGCCCTACAAAAGTGCGCAAGAAAGCTTGGTATATTGATTGTGATTTTTGCATTTTATGTCAGTTCATGAAATAAGTGTTGTTTACGGAACAAATGATACTTTGAGATTACATTCGGCATCTCACAACAATGTCACAACTTAAGTCGAAGATCCTTTAACTTCGTATATGTCATTTTAAAAACGTTCCTTACATGTCTATGAGGGGAAAAACAATAACAGTTACCTCACACATTAACCAAAGAAAAAAAACAGTTAAAGTCGTAAATATACCAATTCATATCTTTCAAAATGTTAGTATATTCGCTAAATGAAAAAAAAGGAGATGTACTTTAGCCTTTTATATCTACAACGTATCTACAAATAAATAGATTTTTCAAATGAAGCGCCATGTGGATATATACAGGAAATTTGAGGTTTTGAGCAAAACCGCGTATATTTACAAGGTTTTTAACTTCTCTTCTACATCTATATTAAATTCCTCAAACCCAGCCACCATAATTACTTTCGGTTCTACAGGGTGAAGTCTACGGTATACTCAGCAAGAAGTCCATTTTTTTTATTCATGGGTACCACATGAAATGGACAGGTAAAATGATTGATTTATCCTAACCGTGTCTATCTTCCTTATTCACAAAAACCACATTAAATGCAAACGATTGCTGTGGGATTATCAAATCATGAAAATAAAATATTGCACTTAGCTAATTAACCTATCAGGCGATGTAAACAGAAATACACCGCCCATCGCTATTAGAGTTGATGATTGATTAGTGTAAACACTTTATTAAAATTAACTACACAATTTTATGTTCTCCCACGTGGCTCATTGGCTCATTATGGGCCACTTAACTAGATAAAGTGCTTTAAAAGAATCATGCACTCGCATTAGAGTAACTGACTCTAATAATGGGCGGTGTATTTTAACAGCAGAGAAGATGAAGTAACTTTTCCCTTGATTGGATTTTCCCAACAACTTTAGGGAGATAAAATTTACGCATACGTAATTTGAACTCAGGGAAAAAGAAATTGACTTCTAGTTGTAAAAGCTGTGGAAGAAGGGCAGGCACATTTCATTCAGAGAGAGGGTACATAGTACATTGCTCCCATTTTTACAAAAATACTATTTTGAAACAGAATGGAATGGTGTCCCTTTAGAATTTTAGATTACAAATTTTTACATGTTCCTGGAAATAAAATGGTGTGGACTTTCGTAAGGTCTATTAACCTGGGTTACCTCTCTCTTCAAAAAAAAAAGGTCTTTTCTAATAAGTAAATTCTTATTTTTACTGAATCTTAAACAATTCAAAGAAACCAATTTAGTGTCAATTTAGTACTAGGATCTTTCCATAAAGATGGCAGAGTTCCGGACATTCTCAAAAACTGAACGCAATTGATTGAAGAATGAAACATGAGGTAAATAAGAGAGAGGTAGGGAGGTAGGGAGGGAGGGAGAGAGAGAGAGAGGGAGAGAGAGAGAGGGAGAGAGAGAGAGAGAAAGAGAGAGAGAGAGAGAGAGAGAGAGAGAGAGAGAGAGAGAGAGAGAGAGAGAGAGAGAGAGAGAGAGAGAGAGAGAGGGAGAGAGAGAGGAAGACAAGAGGTTTTTTTTTTTTTTCACCATTGATGTTCAGAACTTGGGAAAATTATCCTATTTCGTAAAATATTTCTTTGTTTAACGTTCGATAACGTTTACGACAATCTCTGAAAATGCTAATTATAGCAAGAAGAACGAACTACTGAAGTATTTGAAAACAAGAAGCCAGACATTCTGATCCTAGAGACAAAAATAAAGAGTACTGATAAAACTTAAGAATATTACTACCTTTGACTATGTTGAAGTCTCCCTGCGAGCTCTGTTTCTTTTTTTCGGTTTGTATCTTTTCCTCCTCTTCCACGTCCTGCTCCAGTCTCTTCTGTTTCGTTAGTACTCAGCTGCTTCCGTTTCCTGACTCCAGCGGTTGCCTTAAACCTTCCCTCCTGTGTTCCTCATGTTTCATTCTTTCTTCCCGTTCATGGGCAGACTATACCCCTTCTTTCATACAGGTTCTGTACCAGTCGTACCAATTTTGATTTTTTTACGAGGAGTTATTTTTTTTAGTTTTTGAACTTTTCGTAAAGTTCGTATACTTTTCATCCTAGTTGTTCAATACGTGGATTTTTTCCATTTTATTTTTTTCCAGTTTCTACGTATTGTACGTGACTTTTGAAAAATACGCGAAAAAACGTCTACTGTAAACTGAAACTGGAATATTACGGGAACTAGTAAACAGAATACTGTAACTGTTATATTTTTTACGTAAACTGTACGGCAGTTAATAAAAAAAATTGATGCACGTATCTGTACTTCCTGTTCAGTAAACCGAACAGAATGAACATGGACTGTACGGGAAAATAATGTGACGTCTACAAATATTTCCAAAAAGAGACGTTGCGGCATCACACTATTTGAGCGCCGTGAGTTCAAATTTTGTACCGGCGTCTTCTTCAAATTTCGAAAAGAATTTCGAAAAGAATCTGTCATTATTACTTGAACAGCTGAACGCGAAAAATCACAGAAGACGCCATTACCGACGCCACGAATGATGAAAAACGGAATCTGCATATGGCATGAACTTTGTTTTTTGAAGTTGCATGCGCTCGGAGAGGTAGAGAAAGAAGGCCATGGCTGCCTGTCTGTGACGGACAAGCAATTTTATTATCATAAAAATGCATTTCGAAGTATTTGAACCTGCGTCTGTGTACGTCATAGTGTACACTTCGGTAGACCGTCCTTAACCAGTTGATGTATATGTTTAGATAGAAATGTAGAGTGTGATAATAATTTAGTTAAATAATGTTTTTCACCGCTCATTTAACGGAAAGCGTACAAACTGCGGTACATGTTCAATTAATTTTTTTAAAAATGTACGAATTTGTAAGGAAAAAATATCATTAACGTTTTTTTCAAATCGACCTCTCCAATTTCTACGTATTGTACGCTCGTTCGAAACGTGCGTAAAATACGTTTTGAACAACCTTGCTTTTCATGTACGGATAAAATGTACCAAACTTGTACGGTATTTTACAAAGTAGACAGATGGAAAGATATTTGAAGTGACGTCGAAATGTGTTTCGTTTCGTTTTTGCTTTGCCCTTTTTTAAAAGGCAAAAGCATTCAGTCGCATTCGTCTCTGGTGACAACGATAATTGGTCGTCGATTGTTTTAGTGTAAGATCGTGAGCCGTTGAGTGATTTGAGTTTTGATTGGCTTTGTCATGTTCAAATTTTGATGTAATGAAAAGAGACACATGGCACAATCCTATTAGTTGTATTTCGCGTGGTTGTAGTGGTAACGATTCGCGGTGTACAGTGTTGCACTGTACGGAACAGTACCACTGTCGCTCGTAGAGAATCTGCCAATTGGTGAAAGCCAGAAAGTACAGATTTTCAATATGGTCGGCCGCCGTGCATCACGCTCCGTCAACAAGCGAACCGAACCGACTATTTCCAGCGTGTCCGTATTTATTTTTGTGTAAGGGTACTTTCGCATGTAACTGAAACTTAGGGTTTGTCCCCATGTACTTGTAACTTAAAGAACTTACTTTGTATTTTAGCGCGGATCCGCCGGGCCCGGATTTCGCGTCCCTGCCCGTAATGATGAAATCGTAACTTACGCATATGACGATTGTAGACGTCAACAATACCGTGACGGTTGTCAACGCCCATATCTGTGTCACGATATTTTTGGAACTGTTTGTGACGTCGCATGTCATACCGCGACATTGTAGACGTAAGTATTCCAACCTGTGCCGTTCACGGTTGGGAGAGGCGCTTTGCCTTTGCGACGCCTGTCCGGTCGACGTGAAATGGCATCTGAATTTGAAGACCCATGCAAAAAAGAAATCCGTATTGGACGAAAACGGACAAATCCAACCAAATTGTGTACTTTTCTTTGTCGTATTAGAATGCAAACGGACAAAATAAGCGAATTCTGTCCTTTTATTTGTCCTTAGAAATCGCATGAAAATTTTCGAATATTACGACACGTGCGAATATATGTTCCTATTTGTTTATAAAAAATCCCTAGTTTTAAAACACATCGCGCATGTGTTTTAAATATAAGGTTGAAGATGACGTTTTTTGTCGTCAAAGTGGGTCGAAAAACACAAGACGACAAATTTTTGTACATCGTAAGTTAGAGGATGACGCAAATTGTACTCTACAAATTTGCGACTCCTTCGTACGGTTGGAACTTAGGCAGTACGGCGCTAAGTTTTACAACAAAACGACAGAAAAAAACCCTTACTTGTGCACATGGGGACATACCCTTAGTCTTGTTACTTTTATTTTTATCGAAGACCCTCCGTACAACTTTCAGTGGATTCGTATGTTAAGAAATGAAATCGTAACTTTAGATTGTGATAGATGTAGACGTGGGTGTAATTTGTGTCGATTGTAGACGCGTACAAAACTCGCGACAATTGATGACGCTTACAAAATAGATACGGTTGTAAAGGTCTAGCTACTTGTGACATTGTAGATATTTAGGGTTTGTGACATTTTGACGTCACGCGTACTTATGATAGCGTCGACGTCACAAATTTCAAGACATTCCGCCATGGTTTCCCGATTTTGTTTTTTCGTCCGTTTTCACTCTACTTACCACCAAAATAAGCTAAAAGGCAGCCAAAATAAATATTTTTTATAGATCTTTCAGTTGATACCATTCTTGCATTTTTTCATTGCAAGAATTGTGAGATAGACGCGTTAGTGGGAGAGGGAGAGAGAGAGGCGCTTTCACCGACTTCGCTTTTGCAAACTGGCGTCCTATGGTCAAAACCCCCTCCACGGCCCCTGAACGGAAAAAAAAACGCACGGAAAAAAGTCACGCACAAGCTGAAAACGTGCGATGGGTCTTTTTTTTTTGTACTCCGCGCTAAAAAATTGTAAAAAACTTACGGCTCGTGCGCCAACATCTACCTATGCGGTTACCTCATGGAACTTTATTTAAAATCACCTCGCGAGGTGATTTTATATAACGTTTGAATATGAGTTGGAAGGACGCGAAATTGGGTCGAAATGCGCTAGACGACAAATTGCAGTACATTTAAAGTTGTAAGGTAACGCAACTTGTACGGTGTCAATCTCGTTTTTTTGGTACGGCTGCGGATTTTCTCGTTGTTTTGTAAGTTATGGAGGAAAACGACATAAAATAACTGTAACTTTAGCACACGAGAAAGTACCCTAAGTATATGGTCGGCCGTTGTGCATCGCTTCGTGCTGGTTTTTTCAGCATGGGCGTGATCGTCAACAGGCGAACCAAACCGACTATTTTCAGGGTGTCCGTATTTATTTTTGTGTAAGTACATCGCGAATCGTTTTTAGTGTTTATATTACTAATTTAGTACCCGTAAAGTTTAAACCTCTAACCTAAAATAGGAGTAGTATTTCTAATTTTTCCTTTACGTAAATCTATGTATGGTTTAAATAGTGTCGATACTACAAATTTGGGCAGTTATTAATATTAATTACTGTGCAATACACCGTGAATCCCTATTACTCTATTAGTGCTGATGTTTTTGCTTTGCGACCGACACTATTAAACGCCGTGACTGTTAAATTTGAATCCGACGGCAAAAATAAATCATTGTATACAATTTGTGTCAATTGAAAAAAAAATGTATGATAAATGAAAACCATATGGGGGCACAATCGTCCACCGAAACGCCACGAAGAAATAAAACGACAGACTAAATCGGATCATACGACAGAAATTAACATCTAATAAATATATTTCATGAAAAAGACAAAATTTTACGCTAAAAACTCGTATGTTACGGGTTAATTAATTATTTACTATCAAAATCCATGGCGCAAAGGTTCATGTATGTAGAAGAAGATGACCAAGACAAGTGGATGGTTTAATTCGCGTTTCGTTCATGTAGGGGGTTTGATTAAGCGTAAAAGTTTCACATTAATTTGAGGGTTCGTTCTCAATCTAATGAACAATATAAATTAATGGACTAAATATATCATGTAGTATTAGATACTTTAATGTTAAATCTAAAATACACATTAAACCATTGGCATTATTCAACCACTATTTGTTTAAACAGAATACTAATGGTTTTTGTTTATTATATATTAAAGTGTTGCATGTATATTTTGTATATTTTTTTATCAATACATAATATTACAAAAGAATAAAACAAAAAAAAGACAAACAAAATATATAACCACAATACAACCTTGGTCACATAACAAAAACGAAAGAAACAAATGAAAATAATAAAAAAATCATAAAAAACAATTAGACTTTAGTCAAAGACCCAGAAGGTTGGAACAACGTTATTATCAGCTCGATGGCTGACTAACACTACAAACACGTATTTTCTTTTAGATTTTTGTATAGTAATAATATGTTGATTACTTTAAGTACTTGTTTTTATTTTCGATTAGGCACCTTAGTCGAAGACCCAGTTGGTTGCATAAATATCATTATCATCTCAAAGGCTGATTAACATTACAATCATATGTTATTTATTAATTTTCGTTGTTTATTATAATAGATTGATTACTTTGAGTACTTTGTTTTTTTTTTCTTTTTTTTTTATCAACCAACTTAGTCCTAAGACTTAAAAGGTTGCATAAACACCACTATCAGCTTGGAGGTTAACCAACATTACAAAAACTTGTTTTCATTCATAATATTTGTTTGTTAGATTACATTGTTACTTTGAATATTTTTTTTTGTTTTTTGTTTTTTCGATCAACCAACTTAGTCTAAAGACCAAAAAAGTTGTTGAACATCATTATCAGTTAAAAGGCTGACCAACATTACAAACATTGGTATATATATATATATATATATATATATATATATATATATATATTTATATATATTAATACAACACAAATACTTTGACTACTTTGTTTCGGTGATACTTGATTACTTTTTTTTTTTTTTAGGTGACAAACATTACACACATTGATTTTTTTTTTTTTAAATACAATACAAATACTTTGAATACTTCGTTTTGGTGATACTTTTATTACTTTGTTTTTTTTTATGACGTTACCTGCAAGTAAGCAAGTTAGACTGATATTTTTGTTTATGTGGAAAAATATGACAAATATTTTGTTTTTTAAAGCCTAAAAAATACTAGTGACTAAAAAAAAAATTCTAAAACCCTAAATTGGGTATTAATCAAACCCCTATAAACCTTTAATCACGTAACGATTGTGTTATAATCAAGCCCCTAAAACCCCTACACACTTATCTTTGGGAAAAATAATATATATTTATGTATATAAGATATATATATATATATATATATATAAAAAAAAACATAAAAAAAAGTTTGTCGTCTTAATTATAGAAAACAATAGCACTCTAATAATATCGATGCTAGTTAAAACTGGACTATTTTAAGTACTTTGTTTTTCGTCAGATTAAGTTGAGCCGTTGCTTTCAATCTATATAAAAAGAAAAACCAAAGTTAAGATTTTGTATATGTAGCTAAAAAAACCAAAGCTAGGCGTCTGTAAACATACATAACTATTTTAACAATATCAATTTTACAAGACAAATACATAGTTGTTATCTTTTTTAAAATAAATGAAACACAAGTTTATTAATTTTTGATTTTTGAAAGTGTAATTGTTAAAAAAAATAGAATTTATTTGTTAATTTTGATAAGAGGAGATTTTTCATCATAATAAACACCAGTGAAATATAAAGAAAGACCATCATCAGCACATCTTTCACTAAAAGCAGACAATGCTCCAAAAAAATTAGCATTCCAAATATGAAAAACAGTATCAAAAATTATTGCAGCAACACGAGCTTCACCACGACTGCCTCAAACTTTATCAACAGACATATACGTTTGATATTGATTAAAGTTTATAAATTGAATTCCATGTGCATAACTAATAAAAATAGCATGCTCATCCCAATAACAAAAAAAATAACTAATAATTACCTTTTTTACTTCAAAATATTTAGACTCACGGCCAAACAATAATAGCGAAATAGCACGAAACAAACAATTCCCATCCTCTTTAACATGTAATCGAAAAAAAAGAGAAATTCGTGCCATAATAAGCTTACCTTAAATATAACTCCCAAAAGTCAAAAAATAAAACACATACACCTGAATAACAAAAAATAAATAAACATGAATAAACAAATGAAAAAACAAAACAATATGATTTTAATACAAACTTTCCCAAACATGTAAAAATAAGGAAATAGACAAACAAAATAGGATTTATTTAAAAAGTAAAACAAAAAACATACATAAAAAAAAACATATAAGATAAACTTCACACAAACCACTATAAATCATTTAAATGTAAAAAGCCACTTACTGAATATTTAAAGTCGTCGCAAATGAATGGACAGAGTGACCCTTCGTAAAGTATAAAGAATATAAAAAATAGACGTGGAACAAGATAAAATTCAAGAGAAAAAAGAAAGAAGATGGCAGATAATGGTAATCTCTATACAAAAATCTTGGATCTATAATCTTTCTACGCTTGACAGGACGGGTCATAACCGCTTCACTACAGTACAGCGACGACGATAAAGTGATCGCGACGACGACAAATTGATCGCGACAGTTGAATCGTCGCCGACGACGTCAAGGTGGCCATGACAAGTACCAAGATGCGGTCGATGCGAGTTAACCGTATCAAGTAAGTGAAACGATATCGCAACGACGGCGACGATATATTCTTTGTAAGTTTGACAGGACGGTTCAAAACCGATACACTATAGTACAGCGACGAGGACAAAGTGATCGCGACAGCTGACTCGCGGCCGACATCGTCAAAGATGGTTTGGTACAAACAGACTTGATTCATCGACGCTTAATCATACGACAACATGAATGACATCGCGACTTTTTTGTTGAGGTAAGTTGATTCAAAGAGCGATTCATGACAAAACAAAAAAAAAATGGCATTATTTTCCTCATCTCATTCATCATCCATTTATAGTGTGAATGCAACAATTATACATGGTGATGTACAAAACGAAAGGCCCTTGGCAACCAAAGGGCAAAGCACTGGGCCCCCTATGACTATTATTCCTTGTCATCGTTACGTAGTAAAACGTGAATCACTTTTAAAAACGTTAAGTTATAAATGCAAATTTGGGCCACCTGATTTTGACCCTTGAACTTTAAATAGAATTAATAAAAGCAGGGGCCCATGTGGCTATTAAGTAAAGATTTTTTCCTATCATTTTCCTCAAAAAAATTGCGTTGTACTGCTAGAATTATAACCGTACGAAGAAATCGCAAAAATGTAGACTACAATTTGCATCATTTTGAACTTAACATGTACGACAAGTTGTCGTTTAATGCTTTTTCGACCCACTCTCACGTCATAATCTAACTTATTTTAAAACACACGGGCAATGTGTTTTAAATAAAGTAAAACCGCTTTCACAATAGAAAAACTTATACGCACGATTCAAAAGTTTTCAAAGGTATTTGACAAGAAAAAATGTACATGGTTGTTTTTTTTTGTCCGCTCGCATCTTGTACGGATATTCTTTTGCAGGGATTTGCAATGTTATTTAACGGGAAGATGAAAAATTTGCGAAGGCGACATTGCAGCTCGCGCATCTCTCACCTTGCTCACCTTGGGTCTCCTTCACTCCAAATTTCACTACTCCGCGTCACTTGTGGAGGTAGGCACTGCTGAGAGCGACCGCATGTGCGCGAACCAAGTCACGCAGGGAAGTATCCAACAAACTCACCCAAAATAAACAAAAAAATGTTTATTTTCCAAAACATATGGGAGGAACTCTCGAAATCCATAATCCACTCGAGATCTTTCTCTACCTCCATCAACTTGGCCATAGCAAATAACTCTATGTCGTCAATTTTAAGGAAAGTGACAGCCTCTAATTTCTCCTTCTCCATCTCTTTCACCGGTTCCTCTTCCACCACTGAAAAAGCTGCAGTTTTGAACAGGCTGCAGTTTTGAACAGAGGTGTAACAGGGTTACAAGGACTTAGTGGTTTAAGTGTAGAATGGAGCAGCTGCTAAGACTGCGGTGTTCAACAACGCAGCTGCAATGTCAGAGCAGCGCAACTGCGATGTCGGACTAGCGCAGCATCGCAGCATAGGAACGCAACAGAATGTGGTAGAAGTTGTATTTATAGAACCTAGTGTGGTTAGGACACGTCAGACCGAGGACTACCACGTGTACATAGCGGTACAGTTGAAGTGTTGAGCTGTTTAGTGGCTAGCTAGTTTAAATGACTGTTGACCTGAGGAAAAATGGGAATTTTAGAGTGAGTGTACTTTGTGCAGAATCTTGTATTCTCTTCTCGTGAAATAATATACTCTTGAGCTCTCCCTTGTGGATGCCGTGTGCTTTTACTGTTGTTACGAGTGGTTCCTATAATCATTGCGCTATGCATTGTAGTGTTGTTTTACTCATTTTACATTGGTATCAGAGCTGTTCATCGTTACTCGACAGTATAGAAGGTCAGTGTGTCTCCACAGCTGATATGTTGGAGCGAGTCCTTCAGGAATTGGAGAACGTATGAGTTTAGAACGCTCACCTGAGTGACACTGTCGCAACTTTGGAAACTCGTCTTGGTGATCGAGCACACGGAAGTATAGAGAGTGATTTGAGGAGACTGAAGTTTAGATTGCCCGATGAGTTCGACCTTGCCAAAAGGTAACGCCGCAAAATATAACCGATGAAAAAGTACTAATACTGTAATACTAATTCATATAGTTACTTATTTAGTACGTACTACGGTACAAAACTTCACATATGAAAACTTGAAACCCACACTAATTTAGTCAAAGTATGATATGAAAAAAAAAATGCAGACTGTTCGTTTCAAGCATGAATTTGTATTATTACTTTTATTTATTAATTTTTGAAGTGTACAAAACAAGAATTCTTATTATTGTTTTTATTCAATATTTTATGAAGTGTATAAAATGTGATATTTTATTTTTATTTTTATTTATAATTTTTTGAAGTGTACAAAATGTGAGTATTAATTGTTATTTTTATTTTTGAAAGTGTATAAAATGTGAACTTTTATTCTTATTATTATTAATTATTTTTTGAAGTGTACAAATTGTAAAATCTTATTCTTATTTTTATTAATTGGAGTAGTAGTAGCTAGTACTACCTGCTGCAGTAGCACTGCTAGCAGCTAGTACTATTGGCAGCAGCAGTAGCTAGAACTAGCATCTGCTGTAGCACTAGTTCTGGCTGCAGCGGCACGTAGTTATAGCAGCTGCAGCTAATCAATTCTCAATTAATTAGGTTCTCAATTAATCCATTTACAGTTTCCGGTTCGCAGTTTCCGTGAAAAAAAAAACATCCTCCATCACTTTGACAACTGTCCTTTTCTTCTTCCGAGAATTTACTAGCAAGATTTTTTTTTTTTACGAAGCTTCGATATATTGGCGATGCGATATATTGACGATATATCGGTAATATATCGCGATGATTTGAAATTCGATATATTGAAGCGATATATTGATTATCAGAAATTCGATATATATTGAATATCGGCAAATGGTCCTCGATACCCAACACTAATACCATTACAACCACGCGAAATACAACAAATAGGATTGTACCACGTGTCTCTTTTCATTACATCAAAATGGAACATGACAAAGCCAATCAAAACTCAAATCACTCAACGGCTCACGATCTTACACAAAGCCAATCGACGATCACTTATCGTTGTCACCAGAGACGAACGCGACTAGAATGCTTTTCCATTTTAGAAAAAGGGCAAAGCAAAAATTGATACCGGCTTCAAAAATCTATACTATTCGCCG
>JBBHKE010001518.1:0-98705 GCA_037447655.1 Zygnema cylindricum
CTTTCAAACTTCGCGCGCGCAAATGAATAGTATCTTTTTTTTAAATTTCCGTACATTAAAAATGTACGGTTCATCCGTACGTTTAAACCGTACGAAAAGTATACGCATTTAACGAAAGATTCAAAATCAAAAAAAAAAAACGAAATTTCGTAAAAATGTCAAAATCCGTACGAATGAGACATCTATGGTGTACATTATCCCGCAGCTTTAGGGTTTCGTCCTTCGGCCGAAGTGCGGCCAGTGGTGTTCCTTGACATCGTACTTTAAAATGATTACCAAAAATAAACGAAAAATCCGAACGGAAAGGCAAACGTTGCTACACATTTCGTAAATTGTTTTCTTATTTCCATACAGCGGGACGTACTATATTGTCACCCTACGTAAGCCGTTAAGTGGAATAAAACGTACCACTTACCGTACAAGAGCAACTGGACACTTTAAATTGACGCTCTGACCTATACAGCACCGCAAGGCTCACTTCCAAAAATAAAGACCGGCGAGTGCACGTCAGCTTCTGTAACTTTCTGCAGCTTCGTCGCTATTTAATGAGGCACAGACAACGTGTACTGAAAGAAATTAAACGACAAATAATTGTACAAAAAGCGTACTATTTAAATTACGGAGTATAATTGTCACCCGGAGTGGCACGCTTGGCGTTGCGTACAGATTGCCAGCACGACAAGGGGTCATTTGAAAAAGTACTGCCAGCACATGAATGTCCACGTGTCCGTAGTCCAATTGCTCTCAGATTCGACAAAAATAAAGTGCCGAACGGACAAACAGCAGACAAACAAAGAGCGTACAAGTCAAAAAATTTCAAATGTATTTTACGCCATACTTGAAAACGGTTATTGCACGCTTTACAAACCGTACTGTACTCACATTTCAGTACAGTATCGCACGAATCACGGTAATGGATCATAACGATTGGCTGGTTTGAGATTGTCGGCACATTGTAACTCCAAATAACCATTTTAACAATGAGCCCCTTAGGCCGGTTCCACCTGCCTACATCCTCATTAGTTTTCACAGGTGTGAAATCTTCGCACATGTGAAACAGCTCACGCCGTACAGCCTTTGTTGACGGGTGAGGAAATCCATTTTTTCCATTTCTTTTCGTCGGTCCAATGAAAACACACTATTTAGATTCAAAGTTCAAACGCCCCGGCGAAACTGCACGCAAAAAAATCATGCGTGTAAAAATACGTTTTCGATGATGACGTGGCGTCATTTTATACCTTAGGGTGGACTTCCATTAGCGAAAAAGTGGGGCTTTTTACTGACGGCCGTACTGTCTTGTACAGGTTCGTACATATTTTTATTTTTCAAAGGAAAACACCATTACAGAAAAATGTCCAAGGTTGTAGGCGTAAAATCGGACCGTCGGATGCTACTACACTCTATATCCGAGACACCACGTCATTAGCCCTACAGTTTGTTAAGACCGTACACAAGGAGGACAGCTCTCGAAAGTTCTCGAAAATAGAACGAGCAAAAGTGGGCCGCGTGGAAATGGAAAAAAAAATCACGATGAGCGCGCGCGTATGTGCGTACAAGTCGCAAAGGCCACGTGCCTTCCGCCAGGGTGGCTGCCAATCCGCCGAAATTATGCCGTCACGGTCTCACCATCAAAGTTTGTGGCCGCCTCTTTGTCGTTGTTTTATAAATTTTGGGTAGTACATTTAATGCCCTTTTGTACGAGTCATTAATTACGTCCACTGGTACAGTTTTTTCCTCCGCTCGTACAGATATTGCGTTCAGACATTGCATTTTAAGATTCTTTGAAGATTTTAAGAATCCATTATGAACCTACGTTATCAACAAGAATGAGCTACGCAAAAAGGTGGTTTAACTAACGCGGGGTACGCCCAGTAAAATATTCCGTACAATTACTGAGACGCCTATTAGAAGTCCACTGTTACGGAAATAAAATGTATGTCCAGTTGTTCGTCCATTATTTTACAGATTTGCACGACGGACAATCGCAAAGTCAAAAAATCATAATTCGAAACCGACTGTTTTTTCAAAATCTGAGTAACTGACTTCGACAGAGTTTTGTCACGCCCAAAATTGTTAACCGTTAACCGACTACGAAAAATCAACCTACCGCGTCCCACCGCAACCCGAAAAGCACCAATCAACACCCAACGTAACGAGCTAATAATACGATTGTCGCGTTTCTAAGATTTAATGAATGAATAGTGTTACTACCGTGGTGATTGATGTTTGTCACGCTCCTAAGATTTGTAAATGAATAGTGTACTATAGGTCGATTTGCGAGCCGCCAGCCGGTTCTGCTCTAAATGACCGCGGTCGATGGAGACGCTTTGTCGTCAAGATTTTCGAAATAACAGTTAATACGCACGCGCATTTGGCACGCCAACGATGCCACCACTTCCACCAAAAGTACAAAGAATAATAATGTTGGAACATAAATTTTCATTTCTGTTTCGTTGACCCCACCAGAATCAACCGTTTTCCTCAGGAAATAGCAAATCACCGCTCTGATCCCTCGGCGGCGCGTCCTGCCTTCACTACCGCTTCGCTGACTGCCATGACCTCCCCACATTGTTGTATCGAGGACCATTTCTATATATATCGAATACGTGTCGATAATCGAGAGTCGCTTTCGGGATATAGGGAAATTCTATATATCACCGCTATATTGCCTGATATCGTGATCACATATATCAAGCATTAAAAACACACCATCACGCGGTTTCTGACAAGGTGACCGTAATCTTATTTAATAATGTTTCGCCAATGAGGAAGGAGAGTAATACACTATATGGCACACGCACATAGTAACGCTAGTATGATATCCAGACAAAATGGCCCTTTTTGACATTTAGAGATTCGATCGTCAACCTCAGCATCCCACCAAATCAAACACATGAAAAAAATACGACGCACCCGACAATCGAGGCCTCGTAGCGAAATTTGCTGTCCCGTACTGGCCGATATAATCACCGATCCAAAACGAGCAATACGAACCGCACCAAGTACCCCTTGTTACATTTTGCTTTACCCAAGTCAAACGAATTCACGTTCCATGACTGTCGGCCAAAAAAATATTATATAAAAATATAAAATATAAAATTTTAAAAATACTATATTATGCGATATATATCGCGATGGTTTATGTTGGTCTCCGTACGATATATCGAGAATTTCGCTCGATCGATATTCGATATATCGAATGTCGAAATTATCTTGATATGCATTTACCCAATAACCAACACTACACCGCCAATCGTTATTAGCGTGGGAGTTTGATTAGCGTATAAAATTAATTACAGTGATGTATTCTATTTAAGAATTTGAAAATTTTAGAAAAAATCATACATTCTAATTGTTTGATTATGGTAATTTGGATCTTTGAAAAAAAAAATCTCGGTCGCAAACATGCTTACACTAATATAGGTCTCCGTACCAAATCTGACAAATCGTACATTCACACTGTCGAAACGCGGCTGTCGGACGAATATGTGGGAACAAGATATTTTACGACCTAGTTTCTTTTCCTTTTTAGAACGCACATTCTCATGCGTATGTGGCTACTAAAACTAACTTATTGTAATTTTTAACTTAAAAAGGTACATTTATGTACGGTCTGACACTGACCGTACACAACTCTATTTAAGAGACAACGTACTGAAAACAACCCTAAATAGAATAAAGAAAAAATTAGAATGAACTACACTAATGGAGAATAATACAAAAAAAAAGCGGGACGGAATTAGTGTACACAACGCTAATAACGATTGGCGGTGTACCTCACATGCTTATACACGTGTGAACACCTACACGTGTGACAGTTTTAGTTAACCAAAAAAGTTAACGGACTAGCGAGCACGTCTCAAATGAGGCAATTATTTCGACAAATAAAAATTTGTCACGTCAATCATTTCAAATGTATTTTACGCCATACTTGAAAACGGTTATATATACGGTTATATATATTTGATATATATCGAATTTCAGGTACGCGATAATTGAAATATCACTTCGATATATCGAAAATGAAAATATCGCGATATATCACCGATATATCGCCGATATATCGTATCGCCGATATATCGTATCGCCGATATATCGTATCACCGATATATCGTATTTCCAATATATCGCATCGCCGATATATGGAAGCATTAAAAAAAAAAAAAAAAAAACACAGCTCATCAAAGTCACGTGCCTTCGGACAAGGTGACCGTAAAATCTTTGCCGAAAAGAAATACGTTTTTTCCCTGAAAGTCAACAGAGTGAAGGAGATCTTTGAGGTACATTGACACGGTACACTTGCGAAGTACACGTACATAGTACGCAAGTACGGATATACAGAAAAAATGGTCGGCTTTCAAATTTTTGACGATTTTACAGATTTGATCGTCAACTTACAAGGAACCACTCAAATCAAAACACGTATGTAAAAAAACTGTATACAGACGTTACCCGATGTAACTGAATACAGAAATTTTGTTGTCCGTACTATTAGAGAGACCACTTGATCCAAATAAGTAATTATATGGATTACAGAATTAGTACTTTTTTGTCGGTTACATTTAGCGGCGTCAACCTTTAAGTCACGGAACAAAAATCACATCGTACGTGGCGTATCACACAATATGTCATTTTCGTTAAAATAACATATTATATAAAAATATAAAATTTAAAATTTTAAAAATACTATATTTCGCGATATATATCGCGATGGTTTATGTTGGTCTCGGTACGATATATCGAGGATTTTGCTCGATCGATATTCGATATATCGAATTTCGAAATTATCTTGATATGCATTTACCCGATAACCAACACTACACCGCCAATCGTTATTAGCGTGGGAGTTTGATTAGCGTATAATAATAATTACAGTTGTGTACTCTATTTAAGAATTTGAAAATTCTTGAAAAAATCATACATTTTAATTGTTTGATTATGGTAATTTGGATTTTTGAAAAAAAAAATGTCGGTCGCAAACTTGCTTACACTAATATAGGTTTCCAAACCAAATCTGACAAATTGTACAATCACACGCTCGAAACGCGGCTGTCGGACGAATATGTGGGAACGGGATTTTTTCCGACCTGGTTTCTTTTCTTTTTTAGAACGCACATTCTCATGTCTGCGGCTACTAAAACTAATTTATTGTAATTTTTAACTTAAAAAGGTACATTTATTTACTGTCTGACACTGACCATACACAACTCTATTTAAGAGACAACGTACTGAAAATAACCCTAAATAGAATAAAGAAAAAATTAGAATGAACTACACTAATGGAGAATAATTAAAAAAAAAATGCGGGACGGAATTAGTGTACACAACGCTAGTAACGATTGGCGGTGTACCTCACATTTTTACACACGTGTGAATATCTACACGTGTAACAGTTTTAGTTAACCTTAAAAGTTAACGGACTACAGTAGCGAGCACGTCTCCCATGATGCATTTATTTCGACAATTAGAAATTTGTCACGTCGATCATTACTATATACGACAATATTATGTTATTAGCGAAAGGCTACTCCGTCACAACGAACATTCGCCATAGGACCGTACGGAAAATGTACGGTTTTCCTTCATTTTAAACCATTAAAAGAGAGTACACCACCACGTCACTAACCACATCGTCGCTTCCAGTTTGAGCGACATGTACGGAAACGAACCGCATGTACGGACATGATGGAAACCGACAAATTCAACTGGACCGTATTTTGAAAGTTTAAAATATTTTGAATAAAACAAAAGGGCGCTAAGTTCGGTCTCAGAAACCGACAAATATAAGTGGGCAATACAATACTATGCTGATTGTACAAAAAAAGGATAGCAATGAAGATCGCCCGATTCCTTCCCTCGTACGACTCTTAGAATATTCTTGTACGTTTAAAGACAAGAAAGACAAGGGTTTCCTAAAGACAAAAGTCTCTGCTTAACCTGTCATTGGTGAAAAAAACTGCCACGTGTCATTTTTTGAGAAAACCTTTCAGCCATGGCGGTCGTGCGGGCCATAACGATTCCAATCCTCCTTTTCTTGTTCCACGTGGCACCCGTACGGGGAGTAACCATGGATGTACGCGACAGTGAGTTCCTCCCCTCTCTGCTCTCCCTTCTCGCACCATCTCGGTCTCCTTGTCTACCTTTCACACGTGTGAAGCGTCGCTCTGATTGGCTCCCGCGAGGTGTGTGGCGGTGCGGCTGCCGCTGCAGTGAAGGCGCTGTCGGCGGTGAAGCGCGCCATCGAGAACAAGGGCGCCTTCCCCGGGATCTACTGCGGCACGTATTACGTCATATGCGACAACGCCGGGCGAGTGATACACTTGTGAGTGATGGTCGATGCGTGCACTCTAGGCTGCGATGAAGACGCACCGAATTTCGCACCGAATTTCGCACCGAATTTCGCACCGAATTCCGCACTGAATTTCGCACTGAATTCCGCACTGAATTCCGCACCGATTTTCGCACCGAATTCCGCACTGAATTCCGCACCGAATTTCGCACCGAATTTCGCACTGAAAGCTGCATTGGAGGGGAGTCTGGGAGAGGCGGGGTGGATGAAGGGGGCGAGGAAGGGAGGGAGTGTGAGTGAGAGGGAAACAAAGGAATGTCTTCACAACAAAGGGGAGGGGTTTGCAGTTATCTCTTTTGGGATGTGAGAGAGGGGAAAGAAGGGGGAAGTAGGGAGGAGGCTGCTTAAGGGGACATGTTAAGATTCAAAGAATCGAGGGATAGAAGGGACGATCCCGTTAAAGGGAATGATGAGCCGGCCAGGATTTGAACCTGTGACCTTTCACTGTAGTGTAGCTGTGAATGTGCTAACCACTGCGCCACCAGCCTGGATGTAGTGGCTGGTGAGTCTTTTTTATTTTAGATATTTTAGTGTGGATCCGGGTATCGACCGGCACCTTTTTCGTACATCAACAGGACAGTGTCGGAAAGAGGGGGGGACGGAGAGAGGGAGGGGTGAGGAAAGGCGGTTTAGGGAATTTTTCAACATTAAATAAGGATAAGGGTGTCCCTATCTGTCTAGTAGTATTTGAGAAGGTTTGGGAGGTTTAATGAAATAATCCAACAATCGTAAAGGGAGGGCAATGGTATAGGTTGTGGAGGATGAATAGACGCACTCGTTTTGTGAGTAGGTAACTGGTTGAGAGTGGTAGAAAGGTGGGGTGTGGGTGGGGGGAGTTGGAAGAGAAGAACCTCGTTTGACGATCCATGGGGAGGGATGCAGAGGTTACGAATCGAAAGAACTGCGAGGGAGAATTGCGGAGGAGATTGGCAACCTCACAGAACTTGTACAATTGTGAGTGGACATTGGGAGGGGGGATGTATTCCCTCTCATATGGAAAGAAAAAACAGGAAGCAAATAACAATAAAATATGGTAAAAAAAATCCAAGATTCGTATTTTGATTTTTTATCTTTTCTTTTAATTTTGGTCGTAAAGATGGAGATTGGTAGAGGAAAACGGGAAGGTTCGTATCACATGTGTTTTTTTTCTCCAATTTTTGTCGTAAGGGTTGTTTATCATTCTAGAAAAAAAATTGAGTTTTTCAAATCTCATTGTGTTATTTGGTTTACAGAGATGAAACATGTCATGTAAGTTTGTGTTTCACATTTCAGTTTGTAAAAGAAGGAGTGGAGGATTGTCAAGTCCATCATTTACAATTAAAGTTTCTTGATAAAGTAAGGTTATCTATTATTTGGAATGTTAGTCCTAAAAATGTACATTGCGACAGTTCATCCTCATTTTGGTCTCATTTTGTAATTTTAAAATCCAAAGGAAAAAGAGGCATTAAGAAAAAGGGCAGGTGGTTGATGTGTTGGATGGCGTTACAGAAATCTTTACAATAACCAGTTGAGTGGAAGCATTCCATCCTCTATCGGTCGATTGACAAAACTCAAAGTGATGTAAGACTAATTCTACACCAACATAATTGCGATTTATAAAAAAGGGTAGAATTTCCTCGAAAAGGATGCTCAATGGCAATGCATATCTTGGCATAATTTTTTTTTGTAGTCATTATTTTTTTTTGCGCATTAAATTATGTCGATCAATTGTGGTGAACAATTTTTATCAAAAAAATAGAAGCGAAATGTTAAGCTGTTCTAAATTTGTTGAAACCAACGAAACGATGTAATTCAACTCGAGGTGGAGGGGAAAAGGGATAGAGGCCCGAGGTGGAGGCGAAAAGGGAAGTAGAGAGAGATAGGGAGGGGAAAGGGAAAGGGAAAGGGGGAGAGAGGGCGGTGGGAGGAGAGAGTGGGAGGGTGGGTCCGATCTCAATACCACAATTAGTGTGGTTAGTGTGGTTGGAGAGCTTAATAAAACAAACGTTTCCCCCTCTATCCACTCCCCCCCACCTTCTCCGAACTATATATAGTGTGTTAGGGGAGCTTACCATCACTACTCCCTTAACCATTGCGTGTGGTACTTATGTACAAGGAGTAATGGCCCCCACATTATTCACAAAGTGGATTCACAAGGTCTGTCATACTGAAAAAATACTACGCTAATTAACAAATTAACAAAGTGACAAACCTCTGTTCTACAAATATATACACCGACATCTGATTCAGACTGCAACGTAGGATTATCATGAATCTAGGGCCTCTGTCCGCCATCCATCTACTGAATTCGGCACCGTAGATATGCATCCACACCTCACGGTGGTCCTCATGTATATCCGTACTCCCACATAGGATATTCCGGAGCGTATGCCCTAAGTGACGACTCGTGCCCAAGGTGTGAATGATAAAGTGAACTCTCATCGTCACTGTAACCAGACTTACCAAATTGTTTCAAGTCTTGAAACTCTCTCTTTCACACTCGAGGCATAGAGAGGACTAAAGCTTTCAAAAACAACACTCTAAAGCTTTAGAGTTTGCTAGCCATTTAAACTACATGCTTGTCAAAAGAATTGTATTTTAGGTGCTCGCAAGGGTTAAGTCATAATGTCAGCAACCATCCGCTAATCTGGTAAAAAATTGAGTTTGTGGAACCCTTCCCATCATCTCTTCTCTTACAAAATGCAACTTAATATCAATGTGTTTGCTCTTAAAGTGATGGTTAGGATAAGATGCAATGGCAATAGCAGCGTGATTGTCACACCAAACTATCTGCCAGACTGCATAAAAAAAGCTCTTGAAGGAGAGATTTTTCCCTAGGTAACTCCTTGACAGCTGAGACTGCATAAGAAAAAGCCCTTGAAGGACAAATTTTACCCTAAGTAACTCCTTGACAGCTGAGCTGGCCGCAATGTTCTCAGCCTCTATAGCAGACTGAGCTGTAACCTTTTGAAGTTTGTTGCTCCAGCAACACATCCCACATCCAATCCTCAAAATACATCCGGTGGTAGATCGCCGGCATGGCATATACCCATATCGCGTGTTGCTCCAAGCGTGAATTTTTACTTCCTCTCCAAATAGAGGGAGAGTTGGAGGTTTCGAGTTCTTGCAAGATGTCAAAGAACCTTCTTTGTTGCCTCCTAGTTTAACTTATTTGACTTTTGTTGAAGAACCCTCTTCGTTACCTCCCAGTTTGACTTATTTGACTTTTGCAGACTTTCGGCTTAAAGCTCCAACAGTTGCTGTAATATCCGATCGGGTACAATTCATGAAATAGATAAGACTCTCGACAATCTATCTGTAAGGAATAGAGGACATGAAATCTGCCTTCCTTGACTCTAAAGAGTCATCAATCACAACACACCAATTTGTTTCTTTCCCCTTATTTTTCTGTCTAAAATCCATAAGAGTAGCACTCCCTTTTGCATCCGACATGCCTAACCTCTAAAGCATGTTCCTTATAGCCCCTTTCTGAGTCATATAAATTACTCGTTGTTTTTTGTCCCTTTTTATTAGATTTTCCAAAACATATAAAGCCCCTCTTAAATTTTTCATTTCAAACATAGAATTTTTAACTATTTTTAGTTTATTTATTTCATTGATGGATTTGCTTAACAACAATAAATTATCGACATAGATAACTATATATGTTATTCCATCTTCTCCTTCCATTTTGTAAACAGAAAAATCTAACTTTATTTTGGTACAACCAAGATTAGTCTTTTTTTGGTACAACCAAGATTAGTTAGAAATTCATCCAATCTAAAGAGTCATCAATCACAACACACCAATTTGTTTCTTTCCCCTCATTTTTCTGTCTGAAATCCATAAGAGTAGCACTCCCTTTTGCATCCGACATGCCTAACCTCTAAAGCATGTTCTTTATAGCCCCTTTCTGAGTCATATAAATTACTCGTTGTTTTTTGTCCCTTTTTATTAGATTTCCCAAAACATATAAAGCCTCTCTTAAATTTTTCATTTCAAACATAGAATTTTTAACTATTTTTAGTTTATTTATTTCATTGATGGATTTGCTTAACAACAATAAATTATTGACATAGATAACTATATATGTTATTCCATCTTCTCCTTCCATTTTGTAAACAGAAAAATCTAACTTTATTTTGGTACAACCAAGATTAGTCTTTTTTTGGTACAACCAAGATTAGTTAGAAATTCATCCAATTTCAGATTCCATTGTCCTGGAACCTGCTCTAGACCATAAAGAGACTTCAGAGACTTAAACAGTTTACAGACCATATTTTCTTTCCCTTTTTGTGCATACCCCTGTGGCTGCTTCATATATATCACTTCCTCCAAATCCACATCCAAGAAAGTTGTTTTCACATCCATCGGATATAGTTCCATATCTTCTATTGCTGCTAGAGATAAAAGAATCCTAACAGTGGGAAAACGAACTATAAGTGAGAAAGTCTCCTCATAATCAATACACTCTTTGTGGCTATAACCGTTAGCAAAATGTATAGCCTTATATCTCTCAATGGTAATATTAGGATTCAATTTTAATTTGAAGACCCACTTACAACTGATTAGTTTTTGATCCGGTGGAAGTTCCACAACCTTCCACGTTTCATCCTCCATGATTGGTTTTATCTTATCATTCGCCGCAGCAATCCAGTAATCCTTTTTTGGAATGGAAAAAGACTCCTAAATGATAAGAGGCTCCCCTATGCTGGCAAAAAAGGCACTCTCCACTCGTTCACCTCTTTGCCGGCTGCTTTGTCTTCTTCCCTCGGAAAATCTGAAGCTGGAACTGTTGGTCCCCGATATTGTCTCGGAGGAGGGGGAGGAGGAGGAGGAGTAGAAGGTGGAGTAGCAGCTGCTATAGCAAGGAAATCTGACTGCCCTAAACATTTGGCAGTCTAAATGTAGAGGAAGAGGAGGAGTTGATGATGACTTGAAGGGAGTTTGCTCAAGGATGATGTAATCTTGAATTCTCTCTTTTTTCTTTGCCTCATTTAAGCTAAAACCATCAAAAAATTGATTCTCTTCCTTGATATGAGTATTTTTGGCAATCTAAAGGGTATAGTTATGAGGTTTATACATTCTACATCCCACAGACACATCATCATAGCCTATAAAGTACTGAAGTACAAATTTTGGCTTGATCTTCCAAATCGGAATAACATATTGTCTCGAAGGTGGGGGAGTTTCGTTCATAGCCATTTTCAGCCATGAATGTACCCTCGGAAGCACCACAGACCACCCCAAAACAACCTCCTTTGATTCCACTCAGAATTCTACAAAATAACCAAAACAAGCTGAAACTACTCAACCAGAGATTTATTAGAACACTAAGTATTCCCACCAATTTTTATATAACAATACCAAACCGAATAATCACAATACTCTGTCAAAGTTGCAGAAAAACAGCTTGCCAGAACTTTAATAAATATGACCAACTTCACAATGAAGCCCCAAACAAATCAGACACACAATAGGTCTGCAAATTTGCTACAATATTGCCAACACAAGGAGGAACACACATGCAAAATTTCAGATAATTCTGCCAATAAAACTGAGAGCAATTCTCAGATGAAAATCCCAAAAAAGGAGCAGAAAACAGTTTTTGTCCAAAAAGTTCTTAAGTCTTAAAATGACTAAGTCCTACAAATATATACTAGAGCTCACTACTGTCTGTACGGAGGCATGCCAACTGTACGCTATCTACCAGCTACCTCAATTAATGTTAATATACCCGAATACTTCAAGGTATGTCAAAGTGAGTAAAAGTACACTAATAACTAATTCACAAAAAGACAAAACAATGTTCAACCAAATATTTACACCGACAACAAAATCGTATGCTGGGTCATTGCATGTAAGTCAGCAAGACTCCACGAATCTCGTCAAACAATCTAGACCGTCCAAAAATAGATATCGTGTGATTGACGCGATTTCGCGTCACCACTACTTGAAAATAGCGGCAGCTTTTGTCCGCTGTCCGTCGCTCTTGTTCCGCACCTTCGATGTCGCGCCACGTGGTCCCAAATTTCACTTGACGAAACGACGTCACACCATCCAAATTTGTCCGTACCGCAATTAGTACTTAGTACGCAAGCTGCTATGACTGCGATGGGACCAGCGCAGCATGGCAGCACAATATCTTTTCCATACATGCTGCTATGGCTGCGGTGTGACCAGCGCAGCATGGCAACATAGTAATGTGATACAGAGAGGACTAAAGGTTTCCAAAAACACACAGGGAGGAGGAGGAGGTGGAGGAGGAGAAGGTGGGGTAGCAGCTACAATAGCAATGGAATCTGACTGGCCAATCTTTTTTTGCAATCTAGATGTATAGGAAGAGGAGGGAGCTGATGATGACTTGAAGGGAATTTGTTAAAAGATGATGTAATCCTGTTTTTTTTTTTTTTACTCTGCCTCATTCAAGCTTAAAACATCAACAAATTGAATCTCTTATTTGATATGAATATTTTTGGCAATCTAAAGGGTACACTTCCGAGGTTTATACAATCTACATCCTACAAACACATTATCATAGCCCATAAAGAACCCAAGTACAAATTTTCGCCTGAGCTTCCAAATCCCAAGGTTATTCAAGATGAAAGACTTACTCCCAAAGACTCTTAAGTGACTGGCATTTGGTTTTCTCCCAGTCCGGATTTCATAAGGTGTCTAATCCTTTACATATCAAGTTTCTATTTTGTTCTAGATGTAAGAAGCACACTAAAAAGCCCCCCCCCATAATTTTGGATCTACACCTTTATCCATCATCATAGATCCCGCGCATTCAGTCAAATTCCTATTGAGTTTTTCAGCAACACCCTTTTTTTCTAGAGTATACAAATCAATAAATTCATGTGAAATGCCATGAACTTTTAAATAACAAGCAAAGGCATTTGATACATATTCTGAAATGCCATGAACTTTCAAATAACCAGGAAAGGCATTTGATACATACTCTCCACCAATCGCAAAGCAAGGATTGGTTTGCCTTGAAGTTTCTCTGCCTTGATCCGATAATGCTTGAAATGAGTGAAGACCTTGCTCTTTTCCTTCATAAAATAAACTCGGCTGAAACGTGAGTAGTCATCGGTAAAGGTTACTAGGTATTTGCATCCACCAAGGGACTTTAGCCAGTCCAAATACATCCGAGTGGATAAGGCCGAGGAGATCATTTGCTCGGTAATCTGAAATTTGAGGTAAGGGAAGCTTATGAAGCTTCCCGAGAGCACAACTATCACATATATAGGAATCTTTCTGACAAGCTGAACATCTTCTATCATATTAGTCTTAACCCTCTTTTCCATCGTGTCATTATGCACAAGCCCTAGTCTTTTATGTCACAAAAACATTTTCAGGGAGAGCACTAGTCTTTTATGCCACAAAAATTTTTCAAGCAGGTGACTAGAGAATATAAAATCATCGTTATTAACCAGGTCTACCCAGTTCAACATGTTTAGGCATCTAGTTCCGACTAAGGCTACTCTCCCATCCTTGATCACTATCTTTTTGCCTTTGCTTTGAAGAATATCAAATCCATTACTTTCTGCCACTGAAGTATAAATTTTGTTTTTCTTAAACTTTGGCATTTAAAATACCTCTTGCAAAGTTCTCTTAACCACCTGCTCATTTATCTTACAATCTTAATCTTTGCTACCCTTAGCATTAGATTATATTTTGGCACCGCATGCGTAGAAGATATGACGAGTAGGGATTGCTGTCATATCCTTCAAATATGGTTTGTTCCAGCACATATGTGATAAACTGCCGGAATCCATAATCCATCCGAGATATTTCTGCCTCCTACATAAGCTTAGAGAGAGCAAAAAACTCGTTGTCGTCAGTTTTTGGAAAACACTTCTTCTCTGTCTCTATCTCTGGTTCCTTGTTTTTTGCAGAAAAAGCCGCAGTTTTGAACGAAGGTTTTTGTGGAAAAAGAGGTCCTCTTTGTCTCAATCCCTTTTGAAAATCACCTGTGGGACAAGATTTGATATACAAAAGACATTGTCTGAAAAGATGACCGTTACCATAGTATTAGACACATTTGTCAAACCGCCGAAAAGAGTGATTACCCTGATATCTATTATCTCTCTGAAAATGAGCATTAAATGCCGCTGCTGGCTTTCCATTATTAAATGCCAACTGAGTAGCTTCTTCTTCTAAAACATACTCAATTGGTGTAGCTTGATCTTCCTTTATAGTCAGTAGAAAACCCTCTCATCAAAATCATAGCCTGATGGTAAGGGGGAAATGACCTCCTGAGTAGGCATACTCTGCTATCAAAAGTTTGAGACCGTTGTAGTACTCTACCATGCTTCCGCCTGTATAATTATACTCCTAAATCTGACCAGCGGTTATAATCTCATGTTGGAAATTAGCTCAAACATATGTAGCTTTCAATGCATTCCAGATTTTTGATGCTTTTGTAGTCTGAATATAAGTCATATGCAACTCTTTAGATACCATAGATTTAATCAAATGCAAAAAAAATATTTTTCCAATCATAGTTGGCATCAGTTTCTTCCATAGAAAAAAAGATCCATTCACAAAATCAAAAATCTTCACTTGTACAAAGTAAGACTTGACAAGATCTGCCCAATATAAATATTCTCGCCCATCGAAACCCAAAATTCGTGAAGGAGAGCCCGTGACGTGTTTTTTTGAGACAACCGCTGGTACCGAAAATGATAAGAAACAACAGTAGTTATTTCAGAAGTAGACAAGCAAGAAGCTTTCACAAAAAACTGGTTGAAAAGCAGCAACCTCAATAGAAGATTCATCACAAATCAAGGATATAATAGTCATGCAAATCAACGAAAATGTAGATAACAACAAGAAAAAAACACACACAGAATCGCACAAAATTTTGCTCATAGATCAGTGAGATATTCACAGAAAAAATTGCCAAATGCCTCACATACAGTTTTTGGTGCAAAAGTGTTCCTAACTCGAAAATTGCGTAAGTCCTACTGATATACATTGAAGCTTCACTAGTGATCGTACGGAAGCATACCAGCCATATAGCTAACTACTTGACACAACTAATACTGTGCTTATACCCGAATACACAAGGTATGCCATACTCAAAACATACTGCGCTTATTAGCTAATTAACCAAGCGACAAACGTTTGTTCTACAAATATATATACCAACATCTGATATAAAATGCAACATATGATTATCATGAATCTAGTCCCTCGTTCATCAACATTGGTCAGCGACCACTGTTTGCAGTCCACCCACTAAATTCGGCACCGTAGATGTGCCTCCACGTCTTTGTGGTCCTCATGTATATCCGTACTCCCTCAGATGATATTTCGGAGCATATGCCTCAAGCGACAACTCGTGCCCAAGAAGTGAATGGTACTGTGAACTCCCATCGTCACTATAACAATAATTCCGGCTCATATTGAACCATATTGACCAAATTATTCTCAGTCCAGAAACTCTCTCCCTCAGACCCGAGGCATAACAAAGACTATAGCTTTCAAAAACAACATTCGGCGTTAAGGTGGCGATGACCAGCGAAAAAGTGGTATCGTCGCTCAATTAGCGACGAAGTGATATAGTCTCTAAATATTTCAAGCGGCGTCAACTTTTGGTTCACTTCATTTCACTTTATCGGTGTGTCTCTATTTACTTGAAACTTAGCGAACTACTTTGTTTTTAACCGCCGATCCGGCGTACATGGATTTCTCCATATAGTTTGTGGTTCGTTTTTTTCAATCCGGGTACGGCCCCATGTACTTGTGACTCAGCGAGCTTACTTTGTTTTTTAGTGCGGATTAGGCAAACTCGGATTTCAAGTGTCTCTTTGTGTGTACTTGAAATTGTTACTTAACTTTTTGACGACTGCATACGTCGACAATGCCCGTGACGGTGTCAACGTGT
The DNA here is from genome assembly GCA_037447655.1 of Zygnema cylindricum. Taxonomy (NCBI): domain Eukaryota; kingdom Viridiplantae; phylum Streptophyta; class Zygnematophyceae; order Zygnematales; family Zygnemataceae; genus Zygnema; species Zygnema cylindricum. The sequence continues at coordinate 16,224 of JBBHKE010001518.1, forward strand.
ACAATCTTTCTTGCCGCACCCTATTTTTTGAAAAAAAGTGAAGCGTCGCAAGACACATCGTAATTTTTGAAACGATTTGACATGTTGTATATCATCACGTGAAATTGTTGACGTACAACCTTGCATCCGTGGCTGTATAACATGCCTTTGCGTAAACCTCTCCTGTCCGGCCGCCATTACGTCGCAAGTTTTTCACCTTCGCAGATTTTACAACTTAATGTGAAATGACACTACGCTTTCGAGACCCCTTCAAAAAGAAACTGTACAAGGTGCATGTGGACAAAAACGAAAAACCCTGTACTTTTTTTCGTCGTCAAAAAATTCATGAAATTTTTCACACGTGAGAATACGTTTTACTGCTTGTGAAAACGGTTCTACTTTATTTAAAACACATCGCGAAAATGTTTTATGATATCTTTGAATATGACGTGACAGAGGGTCGAAAAAACACAAGACGACAGTTTTTTGTACATCCTAAGTTTGAGGATGATGCAAATTATACCCTACAAATTTGCGATTTCTTCCTAAGATTGCAACTTTAGCAGTATGACGCTAAGTTTAAAATAAAACGACAAAGAAAAACCTGTATTTAGCCATATGGGGGTCGTACCCTTACTTTTGTGGGTCCAATTGGCGTTGTGTAGTTGTACGTTATCATGTGTAGCGACCGCGTTGAATATTGTCACTCCTATTTTCTCGTGAGGTTTTGCCACGTAGACGTTTACTCGTTCGAGTTGTGTACACATATTTAGACTTTGTGACTTAAGCTTTACTTATCTTTTTAGAGGCGTACACCGTGAATCGCTTTAGCGTTAATAACGCTTATTCGGATCCCCCAAATTTTGACCCTCGAACCCAAAATAGAATTAATTACTCTGAATGTTTTTTTACGTGAATATAGGTAATATTGTGTTAGCGTTAATAACTCTGATTCCGACAGTTTTAAAAAAGTGCAGTGTATGAAATATGTCAGTCCGTACTTAAACTGCTCGTTTTTTTGTACAATTGAACAAAACGTGCGTCATCAAAAGGCATTTACACGCAAAAGTGAGCGCGTCGACACAAAAATATTTGATTCTCAAAGATGAAGATGGAGGAAAATCAGGCAAACCTGTTCAAACGTCGACTATGTGAACACAGGGTTTATCTAGGGTTTTTTTTTTTTGGCGAAAAGCCTTGAAACTAAATTAGAATTATCAACCCTAATTGTTTTTTTACACTAACTATTTATTAACGGTATTAGCTCTTCACGGTGTAGCATACTTTTTGGAGGTGTAGAAGAGACATTTATAGAGAGCATTGAAGCGTATTGCAAGCAATAAAAAATCGGCCAACAATTCACAGCGTGTTATTCCCTCGAGTCAAACGGTGTGCCCTTGTGTGAAAATTGGACTTTGCAAGAAATGGTAAAATCCGTGTGAAATTCTGTGGGCACCACAGCCTCCTACAGAATGCACAACAATTCCACTACTGGATACACCCTCCACTACTGGATACACCCAACAACCCAATAGGTTTCTGACTATTACTGCCACCCAGGCAATGACTCTGACCAGCCTCACCCTTGTGAGGACAAGACTCCCCTGAGTCCAACGCATAAAGAATCTCCAAATTTGCTCAGGGTGGTAGGCAATGACTCTGACCAGCCTCACCCCTGTGAGGACAAGACTCCTCTGAGTCCAACGCAAGAAGAATCTCCAAATTTGCTCCCCTGAGCAGTGTGTTATGGTTGTTCAAAGACAACGAATTTATACAAATGGCCTCTGGGAGAGAGGGCTTCCTAAAATCTGTCTAAGTCCTAAGAACCTACTCACAACCCCTTTCTACAAAACCGTAGGCCAATCAAATAAGTGTAGCGTACAAAAAGCATATACAAGGTACAATTTACTCCTAAGCCGCAATAATTCCTGTACAGATTTGTACAGCACCACTCTCTGCCTGTCACGTGGCACAAATGACGACATGGTTATGTCCGTTTCTTCTTTAGCATCCTATAGGAAGCTACCACGTTTAATCCGCGATGCATTTGGCGTAAGCCGCCAAAAAGACCATTCCGTGTAGTCGGCGCAAATGTGAGCCGTCTGATCGTATTTCTGTTTGAATTCGCGTCCGTTCATTAATGCGGCGCACTGAGTATTCTGTGCGCGTGTATGTTTCAATCCGTTCTATGTCATGACGTCATTTTGCGCAGTTTAAATGTTTTTCCGCCGCTTTATATATTCGAATTAAAGTTTGCGCCGAATATCTGCAATGGCTTTTCATCATCAATTGGATAAGGACGCAGAGTACAACGTATACGTTGGATCCGTAGGACGGTGGATCAAATCCCGAGAAATCCAACCCTTTTGGTAAGGTCCTCCTATATCCTTCCTTTCCCCTTCCTTTCTCATCCTGACTGCCAATGCGGCAGCCATGGAGCTGCCGGTCTCCTCTAACTGTTTTCTACAGTTAGGGGATACAAAAGGAGATACAAATTAGTCACCTTTTTCAACACCATGATTCACGGATATGGTTGGAAAATTCACCTTTGGGGAGATTTTTACCGCTAATTTTATTTCCAATAGGAGGCTAACATCAGTCTTAGGGAATAAGTCTCCACAAAAAATACGGTATAGCCAGAAACCGTCACTCAATCACCTTCGCAATTAGGGATGCTTGGCCACAGTTTACCTGGATATGGATTTTTTTTCACGGAGTTGGTCGAGCATTTTTTGGGATATGGCCCGAAAAGGAATCTTTCGTTATCGAGGGTTATACTCCGGTTGGCAACACTGTCAAAAAGAGCCACAATGGCAATTTCCATAAATGTTTATTATTGACAATTTTGCAATAGGAAAATTAAGAAAAGCTCAAGATTTTTACAAAGTGGACATTGGACAAATTATTGTACTCGAACATAGAGCCAGATTCCAACGTCAATGTTAAGAGAGGGAAATCGAAGCCTTTTTGAATGTCTTCTAAGACTTGAAAGTGGGTAAGCTTGAAGTCTACTCTACCGAGTACTCATAAAGAGAAACGAGATAAAAAGAATGAGGTGCCATTAGGGGGAGCCTTTATGAAACTAAGGGGAAAAAACCGGCTAGCCTCTCGTTTGGCCAAAAAGGGGAAATATTGAACGTTCTTATTATTTCATTTCGGTGGCCAAAATAAAATTCCCTTTTCAATCATTGCGCAAAAATCTAATCGGCGATCTAAAATTATATACAAGGCTCAAGGTTCTTGCAATTAGGAAGCAAAATGGAGGTCCACTTGTGGAAGAGAGCTTCAATCTATTGTTAATTACCAAACTTTGGAGCAGATAAGCTTGCCCGAGGGTAAAAGCAATAAACGGAAAATGGGTTTTTCAGTCAGATAGTCGGGCATCGGGTGAAGTAGTGACGTATGGAACCCACATTGTATGTAAATGCTTCCAACAAAAAGAGGGGATAGATTACATCAAAACTTATGTACCATTAGTTATGTTTGATTTTGGGGTTGTTATTTGCAATTGTTGCCATTGGAAGAAAGCATATCCACCAGATATACATAGATACGACATTTTTGAATAGAGAGTTAAAAGGAGGAAGTTTGCATAAACGTTTCGGAAGTAATAGTTTTACGCAAAAAATAATTTAAGGTGACCTCGTATGTCTCTGTACAAACTGAAGCTAGGCGCCTTGAACTTAGTATCTTGGTATACATAGAGTCATTACTGAATTTGGATTCCTATTTACAGCTTAAGATTCTGGTGTTTGCGCTAAGGTGGGGTAGAGGAAAAAATTATCTTTTTTATATACACGGACGATTTTCTCATGATTTTGGACAATTTGACACGGATTGACAATTTGAAAGCTTATAAGCGCTTTCACTTCAAAATAACGGACCCTGGCGATATCCGTTATTTTCCTAAAATTGAATGAAATTGAACAGCGGAAGGGGATGTAAAACTTAACAAAACGCAATATTCTAAGTAACTCAGATTGTATGGTATATGCAAAACTAGTATCGACGCCTCTAGATTAAAAAATGTAATATCGAAAATGTGAGGAGAGGAAATCCGTTGATGGGCCACAGCTTGAGGCGATCGGCAGTCCCTTGTATTTGAGCGTGGGTACTAGATCAGGCATTTCGGAGTGACTTCAATTATGAACTTATTTGTGAGCCGACGTTTTCAAGTACAAAAAAGTCACATTCAAGGCCATGAAACGGTTACTTTTCAAGTTAGCTCAAACTGTTGGCATTGGTTTGGTTTCTAAATCGAATTTTGGAAAGTTTGTAGCGTATTGTTTTTTGTGACGCAGGTTCGACTTTGACTATCGGAAGTCAAAGTCTGGTTATGTATTTGTTTTTGGTGGAGTGGTAGTTTTATAGAGCTTGCACTTGCAACCAGCAGTGGTGTTAAGTTCAACGGAGGGCGAATATATGGGTGCCTCCCCCATGTTTAACGCCTTGTGTGGATCAAGGAGATGCTTAGAGAATTAGGGACACTAGCATTGAGAGTGGGTTCTATGCCGATTGTGAAAAATCCAGTTTTCCACACGAGTACGAAGTATATTCGTTTATAGAGGCGTTTTGTGCCTTTAGTGGATGCACAAGGGGCTAATTTTTGTACCTGTCAACTTTGGGAGGGGCTGTGGACGTGCTTAGGAACAATTGATGATTTTTTGGTTAAAGGGAGACCGAAGTTTTGATTGTTTGAATTTTGGACCTATTTCCACAACGAGAAAGGGGAATGTTCGGAAACATGATGAAATCGGCGCTACAAGTAGATTAATTTTTTTCTGTCTATTACGGTTTGCTGTTGTCCTTGTCTCTTCCAGTTTGCGTCGGACTTATTTGTGTTTGGCAATTTAGATGTTTGTAGTACTTTTAGCACATTTTCAGTTGCCTTGTTGTCGTTTCGGGATAGGCGTGCATTTGAACGTCCGTAGGACTTTTTAGGATAGTGTTGATAGGATCTGTTACGCCCCAAAGTTTTGGGTATAGAAAGAGTTAGAGAAATAAGGAAAACGTATCAGTGAGAAATATTTTAGTGAAATGTATTACCTTTTTGTTGGAGTGACCTATGTATTGATTCAACATACGCTTCCGCGTATGCGTTACTGGTTTTGAGTTATTCTTGTTTTTTTTGTTTCAATCCTTTAGAGGGGAGATTAGAGTGGTTAAAAGCAAGCGTGTAATAAAGGACGAAAGTTTGTACCTTACTCGTTCAATTTGTTGAAAACGAGGGTTGAGGTGTGTGAAGTCTACCTTTTACGATACAAAGTACATCATCAATTATAGTTATCCATTTCTCGAGTGTGAAGCCGGATTAGCGCCCAACCTATGTACATAACAATTGGTTATACTCGTTTTTTTTTAATTTATTATAGGTAAACAAATGGCATTAAGAGGGGAGGGGTTTGATGGGGTGGATTGCACTACAGAGATATGGGTGGAAACCAGTTGAGTGGAAGTATTCCATCGTCCATCGGTAACCTGAAAATCTCTACCCTTGTAAGACTTTTGAGACTGGATGAGGTAGGAGGGAGGGAAGGGGAAGGAGAGAAGGGAGGGAGGGAGGGAGGGCTGGGAGGAGGAGGATGGGAGGGAGGGTGGAATGGGGAGGGGACGGAGTGATGGGGGAGGAGGGAGGGATGGGAAGGGAGGGGACGGAGAGGACGGAGGGGAGGGAAGGGAGGAGTACGGACGTGACGGGAAAGTAAAAGAGGGGTGGGGAGATGGGAGAGTCTATTTTTATTCTTTTTGTATTGGATTTTTTTACTTTTCATATTCTTATATTCGTTTTTTTTATTTTATTCTTGTACTTTTTTATTCTTATTTTACAATGTTTTTATTCAGTGTTCATTTTGTTTATATTTTATTAATTCAATTTTTATTATGCTTTAATTTTGTCTTTATGTTACTTTTTATTCTTTTTTTATTCTATTTTTTATTTAGTTTTATTCGTTTTTTTTCCGTGTCTATTTTGTTTCTTGTCCATTTCTATTCCGTTTCTATCTTTTTTCTTGCGTTTTTGTTCGGTTTAGTTTGGTTCAGTCCGGTTTATGTTCTGTTTTATTATGCTTTTATTGTGTTTTTATCAGTTTTTTTCCGTTTTTTTTTTTGCTTTTATTATTTTTCATGTTTTCATTTTGAATAAATTTTGTTTTTTTCCGTTTTGACCCTGTCCATTTTTGTTCCACTTTTCCCGTTTTTATTCCGTTTCTAATTGATTTTTGCTCTGATTTTATTCCATTTTCATGTTTTTTTTATTCCGTTTTAATTCATCTTTTTATGTTTTTAATGAGCATTTATTGCAATTTATGTTATGTTTTTTTTTTGTTTGTTTTTCTATTGTTTTTTAATTTTAATTTTATATTATTCTATTTTACTTCAAAGTTTTGTGTTGTCATTTTTTTTTCTTGTTTTATTCTTTCATTCATTTTTTGTTCTATTTTTCATCATTTTTTTATTGTTGTTTTCTTCTCTTTTTGTCATGCTTCGACATTGAGTTTTTTTTGTTTTTGTCCATATCTTAGTAAATCGTTATACTCAATTTTTATTTATATTTATTTTATTTTTATTTCATTTTTTTATTCTGGTTTCTTTTTTTGTTTTTATTGTATTTTTTTCTATTTTTTATTATATTGTTGTTTTTTATATCTCTGTTTTTTTTTTTAACCTATTATGTTTTTAATCTGTCATTATTATATTTTTACACTCTTTTTTTCTCTATTTTTTTTTTTTTTTGGTGTTTTTTCAGTTTTTATTCTCATTTCATGTTTTATCTTTGAAGTTGAGATTGCTACAAATATACATTCTCACATTGATTAAAAAAATAGTTTTCTCCCTAAGGCTGGAGAAAGGTAACTGAAAATAAATTTATTACATAGCCAAAGGGACGGTCAATAGGGGTTCGAATATTGCAGTGTGACTTAACGGGGTTTCTCCCACAAATTCAATTTTATTTTTTTTGTATTACATTTGTGCTTGTTAAGGCGAAACATACTTTGGGTTAAACGTTACAATTTGTAAAAAGGAGAGGAAGATGGTCAAATCCAAAAGTTACAAGTGAAAATTCATTTGCGACGGTGAACGCCATTTGTGAGAGTTGATTGGGTGGGGATACTTGGGGTCTCAGATGGCTATACCGTAACCAGCTGAGTGGAAGAATTCCATCGACTATCAGTCAACTGACAAACCTCGTCCACTTGTAATACTAAATGAAACTTAACAGCATAAAAAAATAAGTAAATATAAACGAAGCTAAAACACTAAATTCCAAATATTGGGGGGGGGGGAGAGGAGAGAAAGAGATGATCATGGCAAGAGTAGAGAGGGAGAGTCACGATTAGAAGGCAGGGAGACCTTAGAAGTTTTTAAAGGGGGCGCAGAAGTGAGGAGGGAAGAGTGTGGTGGTCATAAAGGAGAGGGAGTAGCGGTAATAGACAAGGGTAATGTGGTGCAAAGGAGCAAAAGATGGGTAGCATGGAGAGTGTGTTTTATAGGGGAAAGAAAATAGTGGTTGTAAGGGAAGAAAGAAAGGGCAAGAAAGTATTCGCCATGAGAAAGAAGGGGCTACGTGCTACGCAACTTCTTTTTGGAGTGAGCCGACGCCGTGCGTGTAGCCCTCCAAAGTTGGCGGCTTCGCCACCTGCTAAGCACCTGCGGGCCGTCGGGCCAGTAAAGGGGGCTTTTGGACGAAGGTGCGTAACACCGAAACAGCACTGACAAGCATAAAGTGCGTAGCACGGAGCCAGTTCCGGCGAAGCACAGCCGTCAGCCGATTACAAAAAGAAGGTGCGTAGCCGGCTGATTTTTGCGGACGACTTGCGCCGCAGTACCCGTGGGGGCCGAAGCAAAGCAGCGAAAAATAAGTGCTACGCACCTTCTCTCTCTTTTAAGTTGGCGCACGCAAAGCAGAAGGGCGGCTATGGCCTGCTTTGCACCTTCCGAAGGCTGGAGCGCATGAGATGGAGAAAAGAATAGATCCATAAAAGTAGAATAGGAGGAGCGGGCCAAGGTTAAAGTGGTTTGAGGAAATGATGCCAAAGAGAGAATATTGGTGAGCAAGCCAAGACGGAAAGGGCAAAGGAGATCGAAAGTGAGATGGAGAGGGAGAGAAGAAGGTGGAGAAGGTGGTACCCACAAAAGGGCCATGACAGAGGGGGAGAGAGTTGTTCAGATGGGCGGGGACGAAATAAGATAAAGGATGAAAGTATCTTAAAGCTTTTTTAATTGATAAACAGTATAAGTTTACCCGATTCAGAGGGAGAGGAGAGAGGGACTTAAGCTCCCAGCACCGTATTTAATGTGGTTGGGGAGCTTAACTCCACACAACCCTCTTCACTACATTATCCCCCCTGCCCTGTCGTCGTTTTTAGTGTGACAAAGGAGCTTACCCTCACCCCTCCACCAAACGATATTTAGTGTGAACGAGGAGTTTATGGTCACCCTCCCTCTAACAATATATTGTGTGTTAGAAGAGCTTACCCTCACCCCTCCCCAAAACCATATTTAGAATTATATAGAAGCTTACTCTCACGTCCCTCGAACGATATTTAGTGTGACAGGGGGAGCTTCCTCTCTAAACCATATTTGGTGTGACAGCTTACCCTCACCCCTCCCCAAAATTTTGTGTGACATTGGATTTTACGCTCACCCCCCCAGACCATATTTAGTGAGATAGGGGAGTTTACCGTACCCTCGACCCATGCTTAACGTAACCTGACCTTCACCCTCCCCAAACCCATGTTTTGTGATTTGATTTTACGTTTTTACCCTCCCCAAAATATATCTTAGTGTGGGGAGATTCCCTTACCCTCCACCTGATTTTTTGCGAAGGTGTTTGCCTCAGACCCCTGAATCATATATATTGTGACAGGGGAGCCTACCCTCAACCCTCCCACAAGTGATATTAGTGTAACAAGGAACCTTATCCTCACCTTTTCCTAAAACCTTATTTAATGTTATAGGGGAGCTTACCCTCACCCCTCCCCCAACCCAGATTTAGCCTGACAAGGGAGGCTACCCTCACGACTCCTCCAAACCATATTTAATGTGATGAGAGCGCTTACCTTCACCCCTCCCACAAAACATATTTAGTGTGACGGCGGCTTACACTCATCCCTTCCCCAAATCGTACTTAATGTGAAAGGGAAATTCCCTTCACCCCTCCTCTAAACCATTTTTAGTGTGACAGCGGAGCTTCCCCTCAACTCTCCCGCAAACCTGATTGAGTGCGATGGGGAGCTTACTCGGGAGGAAGAGAAAGGGGACGAGAGAAGAAAAAAATGGACAGCAATAGAGAGGGGGGATTAGGATGGGTAATAATCAGGTAGAACTTTGAATATATCGGAAACAAATAGGGTGTAGGGGAAAGAATTTACTTAAAAAAAAAAAACCAATAAAAATATATACGTTAATTGCAAAGGTTTTAGCAAAGTATAATTTTTTGTTTTCTTTTCTTTTCGAAGAGGATTTTATGAATAACATTCGAGGAAAAGGGAGCCAAATTTTCGTAAAATTTGTAAACATACATTATATACTCTCGCTAACTTTGTCAACTTTTACAATAAGACTCTAGTAGATAATGAAATTTGAAAAAGACGTAATTAGAAAAAACATAATGTAGGGAACTAAAATAAAATAACAACATAAAAATCCAAAGCAACAAAATATATAACAATAGCTAAACCAAGAGAACGACTTCCGATAAGGGGACGGTAAGGCGCATGGGGAAGTATAAGGGGAGGGGGCAGGGGTCACCTCCTCACTTGCTCTCACATTCCCGAACTGTAATACATGTTTAATTGCTTTTCAACAATCGGTTTTTAAAAGTAAACATGAAATTATCCTGGATTTGTTTTTATTTGGTTTTTATTGACCTTTAATTTAGTCATAACATTATCTGTCTTATTTAGGTTCATAAAAAACAATAGGCTTTCTGGTTAAATTTAAGCGTCCAAAGGAAAAAACCACAATTTAATAAATAGATAATGACCCTTGAGACAGTTTAGAAAGGAAGAGCGAAAGAAAAACTGATCTTTCCAAATGCCTTCATTAACTAAGAGTCCGCACACTCTTTTTTCCTGAAAGAAAACATGTAAAGAGCATAAAATCCCCTCTCCTTCCCTATTTTAGCACCAACTACCTCCCATAGAGTATTAAATATAAGATAGAAAACAATAAAAAAAAAGCACACGTCCTTCCTTTCTCGTACAACATCCAGTTGAAAAGTGTAAGAGTCATAGGATACTTAAAAGTCACTAACCGCTTTTCTATTTCCATGGACGGGTTTTATGAACAGCTCTCTTTACGACAACTACTTCACCTGGCCCGTTTTACAAGTCAACGGACACCCATCATGTTCCGAATTGGGTAAAAATTGCCTGTTTGGCTCAAATCTCCCATTCGGATGCGGAACCTACCAACGAAATAAAAAAGATTGTGACGCGTTTTGCAATGCCACCCAGGCAGGAGGGCCTTGTGGGGGGAATGGTATTTGCTCCAATATAACAAATGGGACAACACCTACATGTGCTTGCAACCAAGGCTACAGTGATATAGCGAGCAAATACACTTGCAAATGTAAGTCAACATTATGCCTCCAAAAAATGGGTTTTGAAGAGTGTCGAATTATATGAAATTTTCAATTTTATGGTCTCACGCCTCGCGTGCTTTCACTTCTGTCTGATAATATCCTTGAATTTTCGAACCGATTGTTCTTTATTGCGTTCTATTTATTCAGCGTTCTCATTTCCCTGCACAAACTTTCACTTTTTTTGACGAGCTTTCTGACAATCGTTGGGATTTGTTAAAAACTACTAATAATTGTGTTGTTTGAGCAACAATGTTAACCAAAAAAATGTCAACAATGTTGATCTAAGGTTTTGACAAATATTGTTGTTCCAATACTATTTTTTCTTCTTTTCCAGTAATAAATCCAAGACCTTCACTAAGTTCACCACCTTTTCGACCAACTTCTCCGTTGCTATCACCCCGCCTACCTCCTTCACCCCCTTTTTCACCACCACGTAAATCATTTCCCTCTCCCTCTCGCCCACCTCCTCCGCCTCCCTCTCCTACCCTGCCTCCCTCTCCTCGTTCACCCCTTTCACCACCCTTTCGTTCACCTCCTCTTGTGAACCCTCGTCCTCCACCTCCTTAATCGCCTCCCCCACCTCTTGGTTCACCTCCTCGTCTACCACGCTCTCTCATCTCCTTCACCCTTTCTTTCACCACCCCTCCGTTCACTTCCTCCTTTACTGCCGCCCCTCTCACCCCCGTAAAGCGCCTCTAAGTCCTCCACTCATATCCGAAGGTTAAAATCAAACAACCATTAGACTTTACAGACTCTAGAGGCTTTCAAATTGTGTGACTCGTTAACAATCTTACACTATATTAGCATGTATTCACCTAATTTGAAAAGAAAAAAAGTATATATTTTCTTTAACATTATGTCATGAAAATGACTAGGTACACCCGAATCACTTGTTTCAGATTATTGTACTTCAAAGCAATTTTTTAGCTCTTGTGATGAATTCACAACACCTTACGAATGGTTTCGAGAATTTTATTTAAAGACTGGATTTTTTATTTTTTTTTAGCATAAATACTTTCACCTTCTATAATAATGTGAAGCATATTATACACAACGGAGAAATGAAAGGAATTAGTTTCTCAATATAGCTTAGAAACACAATGTGCTATGATTTTGTAGAAAAAAAAATGAATACCCATCATCATTAAACTTCAAATGTGTTATAACTATGTGATGGATCTTATATACGATAGAGAAGTAACATGGATTTTGTACAGTTTAATATGAAACACAAGGAGATATGATCTCGTTACACGTTGATGAATAACTATCAATAAAATTTGAAAACATAGAAACCACTTTAACAATCACAACCATAAATTTTTTACTACAATGTACAAATATGTTTTTATCACTTGCGGAGAAGGTAAAATTTCGAGAGATGTTCATACTTTTGAGTTAGAAGACATAATGACGACATCAAGGTATAAGTCAATATGATGAAAGCGTGAGGATAAATAACTATTGTTTTTGTGTTTGATTAGATAAATTCCTATGAGATTACTAGAAATTAGATACCAAAAGGGAATGTCTCGAGAGTGGCCTTTCGTATATAGAAGCTCGTTTCTGGGTTTGAGGAGTCACTTGATTCTTCAATTAAGGTCAATAGATTCCTTTTGAGCCGTTATAATATAGACCAAATTGCATCACGTGCTTAAAATGTTAGATCCTAGTAGTTTAGATGCTAGAACGTAGTAGTTAGAGTAAGAACAAAACATATCGGACGGCTAGAGTGGAATGATAGGATCAATATTCAATCGGAATCAAACTCAAATCACACATCCATCAGCTTCACATGACATACATTAAATCCTTATAATCATAAGATGGCGACAAGATACTCACTCGGTACAAGACACTCATATTAATTCTTACACATTGCTTACACATTGATTCTACATTGATTCCTCACTGATAGTGATAATTCTCGCACAAGATGGCTTTTTAACTTAGCCACCAGATTGAATCTCGAAATCTAATCCTACAAACGTCACATTGAACTTAAACTCAAACTACGGAATGACGCAAACTCAAACTACTCGAAATGTTACAACCAAGAAGTGTTACGAAAAACGTAACTCGCACAAATAGAAACTTGTAGACGTAACTTGAACGGAACGAAACTACAGTCGTAGACGTTCCTTACTACAACAAAACAAACCGTGTACATTAAAAGTACACCCAAAAAGTACGAGCGAAACTAAAAGTACAAATGAAAACTAAACAAAAATATATGCGATATTTGACGGGCGACAAACTTAAGCCAAACTATATACAACCAACATTACAGCATTCACATTAATTTCCACGTTGCAAATCCAAACATCAAACATCATTGTTGCGCTAACAATAATTTCTTGTAATGAAAAAAGTTTACTATTACGCCCACAAAAAAAGTTAAAAAAAACCCTAAGCTATATTTGCAACACCAATTTGTGGTTGGGCTAACAAAAAAATCTTAACAAACAAACCTTAATGTTAACGCACACAGAGAGAGTTTAAAAAAACCATAAACCATGTTTGTAACATAAATTTGAATTTGTGCTAACAAAGATATATGTAACAAACAACGTCTATTTTTCGCGCTCACAAAAAGAGTTAAAACAAACTCCAACCTTGTTTGTAACACAACTTTGTGTTTGCACTAACCACAATAGTGGCAACAAAAACTTTGTATTGTAAGCGCACACAAAAATAGTTAAAATAAACTCTCAACCATGTTTATAACTCAAATTTGTGTTAGCGCTAACACTATTTCCTTGAAACGAACAACGTTTAATACTACTCTCACAAAAACAATGAAAAAATACCTTAAACTACGTTGCAACACAAATTTGTGTTTACATTAACAACAAAAATATTGACGAACAGTTTATTGTTAACGCACACAAAGAGAGTTATCGAGAGTGGCCTTTCATATATAGAAGCTCGTTTCTGGGTTTGAGGAGTCACTTGGCTCTTCAATTAAGGTCAATAGATTCATTTTGAGCCGTTATAATATAGACCAAATTGCATCACGTGCTTAAAATGTTAGATCCTAGTCGTTTAGATGCTAAATCGTAGTAGTTAGAGTAAGAACAAAATATATCGGACGGCTAGAAGGGAATGATAGGATCGATATTCAATCGGAATCAAACTCAAATCACACATCCACCAGCTTCACATGACATACATTAAATCCTTATAATCATAAGATGGCGACAAGATACTCACTCGGTAATGACACTCATATTAATTCTTACACATTGCTTACACATTGCTTACACATTGATTCTACATTGATTCCTCAATGATAATGATAATTCTCGCACAAGATGGCTGTTTAACTTAGCCACCAGATTGAATCTCGAAATCTAATCCTACAAACGCCACATTGAACTTAAACGCAAACTACGGAATGACGCAAACTTAAACTACTCGAAACGTTACAACCAAGAAGTGTTACAAAAAACGTAACTCGCACAAATAGAAACTTGTAGACGTAACTTGAACGTAACGAAACTAAAGTCGTAGACGTCCCTTACTACAACAAAACAAACTATGTCCATTAAACATACACCCAAAAAGTACGAACGAAACTAAAAGTACAAATGAAAACTAAACGAAAATAAATGCGCTATTTGACGCGCGACAAAATGAAACCAAACTATATACGAACCAACATTACAGCATTCACATCAATTTCCACGTTGCAAATCCTAACGTTTCTCCTCTCAAAATGTGGGTATTTGCTGTAACCATTAACCAGAATCAAAATAATGCTAACTTAGATTTTCCTTTAACAAAAACATCATCCTTTACATTTTTTGTTAACATATCAGATGCCTCCTCAACAGTAGGAACAAATAAAAAATATAATTCCTTATCGTTAACCAAATCTCTCCCAAAATGCCACTTTCCAACTACAAATCCAAATGCTTTCAATTGAAACTTCAATATTTCGGGTGCCTTCCCCTTATTCTCTCGACTACTTCTCCTAACAATCACTTCTTCTTCTATAACAATCTTTTTACTCTTTTCAGAGATTGAAAGCAAACTCTTATCACTAATTTGACTGTTCAAAGATAATTTTCAGCTTTCCGTTTAAACATCGCTCAAATTGGATTCGGAATCAACTTTTTTAAAAATTCAAAATTTACCAGATTTACGTTTCAATTTTGATATCTCAAAATCATCTTCCTGATTATCCAACGAATCCACCACTTCAAACTCCTCCCAACTGTTTTCTTTTTCAAAATTCAAACTTTGCTCCTGGCGTTCAAAAATTCCATGGCCACCGTCAAGTTTTCGTGAAAGTCAACATTTCGCGACTCCACTACGTTTCGAGACATAAGATTAGAGATTTGGAACTGATTCAAATTTGAACTATAATCGACGAAAATTCCACTCCAACTTCATGCACTGAAATTGTCAGTCCATTTGTTTCGCTCAATACACAGTCGCTCGGCAACCCCAAATTGTAACATCCCGTACGGACGGAACCCGTCCACTCCAAAGTTCCTCAAGTGCCTTTTCGACCGAAACCGAAGTCTAACCTTCGATTGAAAACATTGTTAGCCATCACGATGGCTTCTCCCCAAAGCGAAACATAGTGCTATATGCTATGAAGCATGGCACGCACCATTTACTGTCCTAATTTTTTGTCCGGCTACTCCATTAGATTCGGGTGCATAAGCGGCGGTAAATTGCTGCTTGATTCCCCGCTCTTCAGGGACCTCCTTAAATACGGAAACTCTTCACCATCATCCGACCTTACGAATTTCAATTTTTTGTCCACATTCACCTTTTCTCCGGTCACCAATTCCAAGCCTCTCACAAACGAATTCTTTATCATCACCTTAATGTTTCCCTTTGAAGTGTGGCATAATCGATCATGTCAAAGGATAAGATTTTCGTTCTACATCGCCAAGGAAAGCATAGAAAATTAACTTACTCACCATATTATTCGATACAAATTCTTCTCTGATTTGAATTTCCTCATTATTTTAAATCATGATTCTAACATCCTCCAAAGAAATGACTCTACCTCCGGCTTTTTGAATTTGAGATATACTAACCAAATTAACCACTCTATTAAGAATAGATAATGCATCGTTCAACTTAGCTTTGTTCACACATTTTTTCCAAAATTTTGTCTCACCGTTAAATCGATTCGGACTGTTCCAACCGTGTCCAACGGAATCACGTCTACTTGCAACAGTGAGGTTCTTTGGAACCGCAAACTTCATGGTACCCGAAAATAAGCTTAAGTTCGTACACACATGATGAGTGGCGCTGTTATCAATAATCCAATCTCTCACATATTGATTCTGTAAAGCCAAATTCAAAATTGCTCCGGTATTCTAGTCCAAAGATAGAAAAATTATGATATTGCTCCCTAATGTCGCTTCCAAATTCCGTATAATTTCCTTGATGTCCGGCTCCTCTTAATTTGCCGTGACCGTGTCCATGTCCTCGGCCTCGTTTTCCATTTTTTTAAACGTTATAATAAGAAAAAAATCCACCATCTGGTTGGAAACATTGAGAACTCACATGTCCACTTATGGAAAATTTTGTGTTTCTTTTCTTATGCAGGCAATCGGCAACAAAAGGCCCATACTTCTCACATTAAAAACAAGTCACATTGGAGGTGCTAGATTGGTCAAATTGACTGCTACTAAATCCAACATTTTGACCTCTACCTTCACCTCTTCCTCTAAAATTTCTTCTTATACCCACTCTTCTTTGTAACAAATTTAAATGTGGGAAATTCAAGGTATTCTTTCCAAACCTCTACCTTGACTCTCTCTAGAATTCTCAAAATATTTCAATTAGTTCACCACATACTCAAGTGTAGCTTTTTTATTAGATTGAATCATCTCACGAGACGTAGAAAATCTTTAGGGTAATCCCGCTTAAAATACATGTAACTTCTTAATTTCGGGTACAAATTTACCAAAACTACTCAATCCCTCCAACAAAATATTAAAACTTTTGACTCCGTTATCAATTGATTCATTATGTTTAAACTAAAATTTAATAAGATCCTTAAAAACATCATTTGCCTTCTCTTTGACTCTTTCTCAAATTAACTCTCTACTGCTTGCCAACTTTCAGGTGAGGTCTTACAAGTGAGAAAATAATCATGGGTCGATCTGTTAAGAAATGATACTGAGCACCTCCAAGCGCCGAAAGGGCGCCGGGAGGGCGCCGGATGGGCGCCGCGCCAAGCCGGCTCCGGCGCCGGTTCGGCGCCAGTAGGACGCCAAATTCATTGACGGCGAACAAAATTACTTTGCGCGTTTGGTTGGTTCACAATTTTGTCTTGGTCGGTTGGTGAAATTAGGTCGATTTGGTTTTGTCGGTTCAATTACATTTCGTTTCTTTGTACGTTGTCAAGTGAACGCTACAAAAGTAGCTATTCTCGGTCCTATGGAATCTTGAGGTAGTGCCATCTAGGGGTTAACGCTTTTCAGCTTGAGGACGTTTATATTACTTTTGAATGCGTAAATACTTAGTATTTTTTTTGAGGCCTAGAAAGGAGTGAATTGAGGAGATCTTTGTAGTTTGAAGTTTTATTAATATACTGAGTCATTGGAAAAGTACTTTGTGGTGTATCTCTTATGCACTTGCGTGTATTGCATCGGAGCATGTGAACTAGCAACTCTTGCCATTATGAAGCGAAATCCTCGGCGGAACCAAGTGGAGGAGTTCTACGGACTCAATATCACGAGGTCGAGGAGTGGGGGGGAAAAAATGTAAAGATGAAAGGAGATCTTTCAACGCTTTTAGAAGCTTCTCAAAAAATAAGGAGGTGATGACGATGGTGGGGGTAGCGACTTTAATAACACAAAGAGAAAGAAGAAGAAGGAGAAACCAAAATTTTATTACGAGGAAGAGGAGGAGAGTTCAATTGATGATCTTAAAGTCTTTAACAAGACCATCACCCTCAGTAACCCTAACTATTCAATTTGGAATAAATACAATTGAGAAGCATTCCCACCAAAGAATCTTTGCAACATTATAATCGGCAATTGAATAAAAGTGGGTATTAAAAACGAAGAGGGGAGCCTTAAGAGAAACTCTCGAATACAAGGCCAAGTTAGTATGTAAAAGCTTGTAGCACAAGGCAGGAATCAATTATTCAAAGACATTTGATCCACTGTCAAGTTTGATTCTTTAAGAGAAATTTTTGCAAAGGCAACAGCGGAAAGGATGCATATCCAATAGACGGATGTGGAATCCACCTTTTTTAATAGAGAAGTAGAGGAGGTGTACATGAAAATCCCAAACGGAGTCTTTGCGGAGAAAGGGAAGGTTTCGAGACTAAATAAAGCTTTGTATGGTTTAAAATAGGTGATGTGGATGTGGAATCACAAACTTCATAAGGTAATGGTTGTTGTTTTGGAAAACGTTAGATGGAAAGGAAGAAGAGATAGAGAGGAGATAGAGAGGGAGAGGGAGAGAGAGGTGGAGAGATGGAAAGAAAAAGGGAGAGGGAGAGGTGGGAGAGAGAGAGGGAGAGGGAGAGGGAGAGGAAAGGGAGCGAGAGAGGGAGAGGGAGAGGGAGAGGGAAAGGGAGAGGGAGAGGGTTGGAGAGAGGGAGAAGGAACGGGTTTGAGAAAGGGAGAGGCAGAGGAAGAGACAAAATAACAACTTTTCAACATAATGAGGGTCAAAAAATGGCTTAAAAATTGAGAAAAAGAGAGAGGGATAGGTAAAGCGAAACGGGTAAAGAGTGAGTGTGCGACAAAAACTGACGGAGAAGGTGAGAGAGAAAGAAAGAGGAGAGATGGGGAGAGAGGAAATGAAAAGGAGGAAAGGAAAAATGCCATTTGGGAGAGGGACGGAAATGGATAGAGATAGATAGTAAGAAAGCTAGAAAGAGAAATGGAAAAAAACAAACTCGTTAAATATAATGCTAAAAAATGTTTAGTATATTTTTTCACATTCCTTAGGATTGAATTTTTCCCGCTAACTTGGAACTCAATGATCATGTCGTTGATTGCTCTCATGCATCTTTTTAAAATCTGATTACAAAAGCGAGAATCACTTGAAAAACGAAGGAAAAAAAATAAAAATGGCGCTTGGGAAAAACAAAAAAAATGGCGCTTTGAAACATTGACGAAAAATTAGGTCAACGAGCCATGGAAAGGACGATGTCTAAGCTCGTGAACGTACATTAAATTTTTGTCGCCTAATAATCTATGACGTTTTCACAACATTATAGTTTTATGTGGATGATGAGTTGGCCACATGGAACTAGAATAATTACAATTTATATGGCACATTTCTTCCGTCCATTAAGTTGCTAGTTCATTATGGACCCAATTAGAGGTGACATTAACCCTAATATGTGGTCGTTTTGGACTTTTATCTCTCAAATAGCAACCATATTAGAGTAAAGGAACTATGTTAATATAAATTAGTAGCGGTGTGTATCGGCAAGAAATTTATCGCGATAACACCGATACCAATAGTTATCGGTTATTGAACGGTCACGAGTCCCGATATATCGCTCCGAGACCAACAAATTCCTTATAGGCGATAAGTGGAAAAAATACAGTACATTATATAATAGTACTCTATAATATATTGTTTTATACTTTTTATTGTATATAGTGTGGATGTCATGCGTAACAAACTGTTTCGTAATCTGCGTAACGGAATAACGGATGTGCAATACGATGGAATAAAAAGTACAAGCCGTACGCTACAAACTGTAGAATTATCGCCAATAATTATCGGTACTGGTGTTATCGCGATTATTGGTTTTTTATCGGCGATAACACCGGTATCGAGTTATCGTGCGTATATATCGATTATCGGCAAGCTAAATAAAGGTACATATCGATTATCGGCAAAACCTTCCCGATACATAACACTATAGATCAGTAACTATATTATGTTAAATTTACTCTAATAAAACAGTTAACAACGTCTTTTAATCGTGAAAAAACCTAAATTGACCTTAGTTTACCCAAATTAAGGAAAAACCCTAAAATATAACCCTTATTACAGTTATTAGTGTTAAGTGTTGGTTGCGTTCCAAGAATTTGACGCTAACATACGTCACAATTAGGTGACAGGGTACGTTATGTCAAATTTAAAGATTAGTCACTATTATAGTGTGAAAATTTAGTCGAGGCCACACAATGGAAAAAGTGAATACAAATTAGCGTTAGTAAATAAATTAGAGTAAGTTTTCTTTCGGCGGAAGGCCTTGAACTTAAATAAGAGTTAATAACATTGATTTTTTTACACTAATTATTTATTGAAGCTAATAGCGATTCACGGTGTAACGGAGAAATAAGTGAGGATATTGTTTTCTAACATCGGAACACTCTAAAAAGTAGTGAAGAGAATGTTCGCTAATAAACAAAATAACAAACCTAAATTAAGGTTACATGGGAAGATACCCTAAATAAGATACGTTCTCTTCTACCCCAATTGTTCCTTCGCACATTCTTTCGCACATTTGGAGGAAAAGGAGATGGGTTAAACCATAGTTCAAAAGTAGGCGTTTTTATGGTAGGCCTTTGGTAGGGGCACAAAACTTGGCACTAAACTCGCGTAGAGTAGGCATATTGTATGGGTGTGCGTTGCGGACACTCTTGTACGATCGTACGAATATGACGTATGATCATAGTACAGCGCACGCCACCTGACGAAATTTTTTAGCGAACTGACGCGGCGTAGGATGACATTCCGCCGGAAAGAAAACCCGGAAAAAAAACAAAAAAAACGCGGACGGGCAACTGCGAGCGGTGGAGTGAAATAAGTGCGCTGGAGTTGAAATGAGAGAGGTGGAGAGCGGTGAGAGTGCCGTGAGAGAGAGTACGCAAAGTTCATAGTATATTCAGAAAGGGCGAACTCGCCAAAGTGTTTTTGCAGCCACCAACGGGTAGGTTTTGGTAATATTTTTGGCAGTGTGGAATACTTTTTTTTTATCATCCCATGCTGCCGGGTTGATCAATTTGAGGCTTTATTTAGTGTGGCCTTCAAATTTGCAGACGTTAATATGACAGATAGTCCCATAGTAAGTTGTGTTATGGGCTTTTCATGCGATCTTCTTAGATCGCTACTTTGATCAACGACCGTCTGATTGTCCAAATCTAACAGTTTAAATAAAAAATACCTCAAAACTCACAGAAAGAAAAAATTGTCCGCATGTTTTTTAAAATTTAGACATGGCGTTTAATTTGTGCAACTCAACCTTGTTACAATTTTTTTCCATTTTGCCACCCATACAATATGGGTCTTAAGATCATATCGTATGTTTTACATTTAATAGGTATATTGTATGGGCCTAGTTTCACCTAGTTTTGAACTATGGGTTAAACAGAGAGCATCGACCAATAATGTTCAGAAATGATGACAATGCAATGCCATCATGACTTTGCGGCAATAAAATTAGCATTTACGACAAGTCTCGTACTCTCAAATACAAACCACACCGACCAAGGTATGGAAATTGAACTGTACAAAAGACAGGGAGGAAGGTTCGGTAGCGCTATATGTTCTGTTAAGACACCACTTATTCATTGACACGTGTTGAAGGGACAGAAAATCGGATAACATATAGCATCTTACATGAGATACGAACGGACGCCTTCAAGACTATCCCTGACGCCAATCCCATTAATAAAATGTTTTAAGCTGCACAAAAGACAGTTCGGACGCTCGCACGTCAAAATTTTTTGAAGTAAAAGGAAAAAAATGGTTTTCCACCTTCCAAAATCTATTTGATTCGACCTTTCATACGGTCACCGACAATCTACACCAACTAGATTAAAATACGACACCATTTATTATTTACATCGTTGGAAGGAAAGCATACTTGTTCAAATCGTGCGATTTTTTCATTTTTTTCTGATTAAACTTATATTTTGTGACTGTTGAAAAAATCACAAAAAAAAGCGATGTACTTTTTGACCGATAAACTAAACGGACAATTTACGGGAAAATAATTCTATTTCCCGTAAAATGTACAGTATTTTACGGAAATGTATAGAATTTGCGGAAAACATATGTCGCAGTTTTTGGTAATTTTTGTCCAGTGAACTGAAAAAAATTACACATAACATGTACATCCTTTCATGAAAAATGTACGCATATTTTGAAAAGAGACGTTTGAAACGTCTCACTTTTTTCGCGTGGTGAGTTTGAAAACAGTACGGTCGTCTTCTTCATTTTTTTTTTGAAAAAAGCCGCCAGATAATGTTGAAAACAAAACATTACATGAAATTGCCTCCCTACATCCTACCCTCCACCCTCCTAAGCTGAGCGATAGAGAGAAGGCATCCATGGCTGTTTGTCCTATATAATCATACAGACGGACTTTGACAAAAAATTGCGTTTGCCGACTTTTAATCCTAACTCTGCGATGTTTTCGCGTAGCCTATTTTGCATTATTTCGTTGCCAGTTGATGAAGAAGTTCAGATACACGCATGGAGTGTCATACTTAGTTAAACATTTTTTATTTTTTAGCGCTCATTTAACAAAAAATACACAAACTGCGCTATATGTAAAATTCTTTTTGTTTTACATGTACGGAATGCAAAAATTAATGGTTCTTTGGGTATTTACTAGGTCTGAACATGTAAAATAAAATGCAAAAAAGAAGCAAAGGCAATCTGCCTCTTACTCCTCTCCTCAACTCCCACACTTGTCGCAATCATTGAAGGTTAGAGAGGGAGCTAGAGCCATGAAGGTAAGAGAGGGAGCTAAAGCCATGGCTACCTATGCTGTCATGAGAGAGACAAGCAATGGTTTTTGGTAGGTTTACCAAAAAGGACTTGATGCCCAAGATTTGATCCTGGTACCTACTGTATGTCAAAGTCAACAATAGTCGTTAGCTTTATCCTATAGCCTACGATCGTTTGTCAAAGTCAACAATAGTCGTTAGCTTTATCTTATAGCCTACGACTAATGCTCAAATATATAGGGTTTGTTAGACATTTAAAGATGTACACATACATGAATTCATTTAACCGAACGAATAAAATTTTGGCGCATAGACTCAATTAGAGTATATTACGAATTACAGTACTTCGCGAAACAAATACTGTGCATTTATGTCAACGGCTAGAGTTAAAAGCTGGTTTTGATCGAACAGCCACGATAGGTGCTGAGATCGCGGAATCGGCGTTTTGGCGGATTTCGGTCACAGCAACGTCAAGTGACACAGGGCACAACCTCATTGGCTTGCGACATCTCCGAAAAATATGGGAACGAATCCGGATATGGTATGCGTCGACATTTTGGCCATGCCGTACGATGGTCGTACAGATAGTACTCCGACACCTGTTCCTTTCTGTACAACATAGTATTCTGATTGGTGGCATACTCTAGTACTAGAGGGTTTAGAGAGGGATTTAGGATTTAGGAAAATTGGTAGGTAGCCGCCTTTTTCCTAGAGTGCTTCTGTACAAAAGGTCAACTTTACCTTTTAATAACCTAATACTCACGGGAGCAAATTCAGTGATTCGTTTTGCTATCGACTCATGGGAGTCTTGTCTTCACAGGGGTGAACCTGGTCAGAGTTTTCGTCTACCAGGGTGGCTGTTATTCTTGTTGAAACACTAAGGGGTCAAGGTTATCCTAGAGGCTTTGTCTGAGTTGCCCACTCTGAGGACCTATGGAGGTCTCAAAGTTAAAGGTTATGAGCCCACCCTCTAGGGTACCCATTTTTAATGGAGCTGGCTCTATATATTGGGAAAGTATGATGACAGGAGCTCTATGTGAGAAAAGGTTTTGGGGAATAGTAAGTGGGCGAGTGAGGCATCCATCTGGTGTAGGCATCCCTCATGGTTTGGAGGAAGCACATTCACCAGAGATGTAGATCCATCTCCAACAAAGGAGACAAAGGAAAGGGAGGTGGTGGACAAAGAAAAGGAGAAGGAGACGATCACACCTATTGCAACCGGTTCAGCATTCATGTCACCTATTGCGAGCAACAAGGAGAATGATATTGATGTCTTTGACTATAACAATATGGCCGCAAAGCACTTCATCATCGGACATCTTACTCAAGGGTTTGCATCTCCTCATTTGCACGTAGAAAGGGCATCCGATCTATAAGTGGCTTTCATAGAGATTTACGAAAGTGGTACGATTTAACAACAACAGTTGGTTGATCAGAAAAAAAATGTATATGTATACAATGGGGGGAATAACTTGGATTTCTGTAACGAGCTCGCAACATTTTTCATGGAGTTAGAGTGTGTTGGAAAAGTACAAACTGAAAAGGAAAAGGTTAGTTGCTTACTCATGAAGTTACCAGATGAGTTCGAGAATATAAACAACCGTGTGCAAGACTTGCTGGACTAAACCTGGAAAAGGAATTCAGTGGTGGGGATGATTCTCATTCGAGAGAATACGATAGAGATCAGAAAGGCAGGAAAGAGTGGGCAAGCCTTAGCAGCCGAGACTGATTAGAGGAAAAAGGATCTTAGAAAACCAATCAAAAACTACAGACGGGGGTTGCAAAAAGATTTTTCAGATGAGTTAGGACCGAGGGCTCCCAGGGGGCTGTGTCATTTTTGTAAGAAACCAGGGCACTATATGGCTGAGTGCACTAAGCTAACCAAACTTCGGTTAGAGGAGGGGTATATCGGTGGATCTTTAAGAGGAAAGAAAAAGGCTCACCAAGGAACTATATGGCTGAGTGCACTAAGCTAACCGAACTTCGGTTAAAGGAGGGGCAGATTTGTGGATATTTAAGAGGAAAGAAAAAGGATTTTGTGACGCAGGTACACGAGGAAGAGTCCAAAGACGAGGACAATGAGCTCTTGTTGCATGAGGAGTTCGAGATAATGACCGAGGTCAAAATTCCACGAAAGCAGAAATGTGCCTTTAGAGGATTAAAAGGTGAAGGAGGCAGGATTGTGGATTGAAGTGCCTCCATGCACATGTGTAAGCACAAACACATGTTCACTAAGATGAGAAAGATTCCCACCGTAGACATAGAATATAGGGATGGGAGGGTAGTCATTACTACTTTGTTTGGATCAGTTGATGTGAAAGTTGTGGTAGAGGGAAAGACATCCATAGTCACATTCTCAAATGTGTTGTTTATCCCTGAGTTAAACAAAAATCTAATCTCAACATTTGTGTTAGATGATAAGGGTTTTGAGACTAGCACTAGGAAGGGAACCTTTACTGCTAGCTTTGAGGAGGAAGTTTATTTTAATGTTGAAAAACGTAGCCAATGGATGTTTAGGCTGATTTTAAGCAATTAAAAGAAGAAACTTTGTTATGCAGGTGTTAATGCTATTATGTTATGGCATAAGAGGCTTGGATATGTGCAATAAGATAAGTTGAAAGAAATAAAAGAGATGGGAATAATGAAAGGAATTCGGTTTGGAGAAAGTGAAAACCTAAGTGATTGTAGTGGTTGTGCTCAAGGTAAGGCACACAGATTACCTTTCCTAAAGGAAGCCACTTATAAAGGAGAAAAAACTTTAGACTTGGTATACATTGATATAAGGGGACCGGCCAAAGTGCCTTCACCCGGGGGTAAGAGGTTTATGATAACAATCACAGACGATTGGTCTCTGTATTCTAGAGTGTATTTTTTGAAAAATACATCAGAGGCCCCACAATTTTTCAAGAAATATTTAAAATATGGAGTAAGAAACTCCATGAAACCTGTATTAAGAGAATAAGGAGTGATAATTGGGGAGAGTATACCTCCTGTCAGTTTGAGGATTTTCTTAGAGAAGATCGAGTGCAACATCAATAAATAGTCCGTGAAAATCTTTAACAAAATGGTGTGGCAGAGGTTAAGCGAACTAAGTGATAGTGGACAAGTATGTTGTGGATAAGAAGATACAAAAGAGATTATGTGCACAAACAATGAGGCGTACAAAATTATCTTAAAATAGGATTTACTTGCCACTAAAAGGCGAACACTTTATGAGAGATGGAGCGGGCCGAAAACCAGATGTTACACACTTAAAGGTTTTTGGTAGTCAAGTGTTCAGTCTATACACAGATCGGTCAAATTGGAAGTTAGATTTGAAAGGAAAACCATGATATCTGTTAGGATATCATGAATGTGTAAAAGGATTTAGAGTTTATGATCTCAAGAGAGAAGTAAAATTCTAGAGAAGCATCTAGTGGTTATTGATAAAGCGAAATCCATAGATCCTTTTAAGCATACAAAGACAATCAAAATTAGATTTGACTCAAAAAATTTTGATGACTTTGAGCTTCATAACTATCCAATTTTCTAAGAAGATAATGATCTTGCAGGTACAAATCAGATTGAGGGGGATTCACCCGTGGAACACCTAGTGCCAACTCCAAACGAAGAGGAAGACGTGGTGGAAATAGACACGAAATCAAAGGATAGGGGAGAAGTCGAAACTGTTTGAAAGAATCCACGGAGTCATCTATTCCGGTATCAGAGTTTGAGGGTGGAAGGAGAAGCAACAAAAGATTGCAAGAGAAACAAGTTGACAACAAGGTAACCAAACTATCTCACCCCGATGAACCCCAAACTTATGGTGAGGCGATAAACTTTCCTGAGAGGAGCCAGTGGAAGAGAGTGATTAACAAAGAGATGTCTTCAACTATGGCGGCCGATACATAGGAATTGGTGGACTAGCCTCCAAACCAAAGGCCAATTGGGTATGAGTGGGTGTTTAAAATGAAACTTTACCCGGATAACACCATTGAGCGCTATAAGGCTCGGTTAGTGGCAAAAGGATTTACCCAGAAAGAGGGAATTGACTACGAGGAGACATTTGCCCTTGTCGTCAAGTTTCCCTCCGTCCGGATACTTCTCTGTTTAGCGCCACCAGAAAACATCAAAGTACATCAAATGGATATCAAGACGACCTTCCTACATGGGTAGTTCGAAGAGGAGATTTTTATACAACACCCCGAAGGATTTGTGGAGCAAATGGAGGAGAGAAAGGTATGCCGATTGATCAAATCTTTGTATGGGCTAAAACAGGCGCCACGACAATGGAATAAGAAGCTTGATGAGTCTCTCACAAGTTTGGGGTATATTTGGATAAGCTCAGATCTTTCAATTTATTTGTTTCAAGATGAGGAAGAATTATCTTCATCGCAATTTATGCTGATGATTTGCTTATTTTAAGCAAATAAATGGATAAATTTAATGAACTGAAATCAGATCTGAAAGTTAGATTTGAGATAAAGGATATGGGAGAGGCAAGGTATATTTTGGGAATTCAGGGAGAGAGAGTAAAGATAGCAAGATAATTAGATTAACTCAGAAGGATGCTATTGGAAACATGTTAGAAAGATTTCAAATGGACAAGACTAATAGTTGTACCACTCCAATATAACTAAAGAAGGGAAGTGAAGGGAGTGTGGAAGAGGGAGTTATAATCTTGGATGATGAGTTATGGCCTGAAGAGAAAAGATTTATGCAGACAATTCCTTATAGACAATTAGTGGGCAGCCTAATATATTATTTGAATTGTACCCAAACACATATAACCGCACCTGTAGGAGTACTAAGGAGTCTGAATGCTTGCACTAAGAAAGATTAGGAGGTAGCTAAGAGAGTCATTAGATATCTCATAGGGACTAGAGATCTATGGATGCACTTGGGTGGGAACAACACTCTCATCACCACTTAGAGTGATGTCTGGTATAAGGATGCTCTTATGAACAGATGCACGTCTAGATATGTATTGTATGTGGGTGATATGGCTTGCTGTTGGAGCAGCAAGCAACAAAATGTCATTGTTGAGTCCACCATGGAGGCTGAGTAAATGGCCTCTTGCTCTGTTGTAAAAGAATTAATGTGGGTCAAGTCCTTGTTGGTGAGCTTGGCCATCTTAATAGTGGAGTCCAAAAAACATTTTGTGATAATCAGGCAGCCATTGCTATTGCCGGCAATCTTAAACACCACTTTAAAGCCAAACATATGGAAATTAGACTTAGCTTTGTTAAGAGAAGGTAAAAAACAAGATAATCAGTTTAGAGTATAGACCAGATAGTGAAATGGTGGTAGATATGATGACCAAACTTGTGCCTTTCCTAAACTAATTTTTTTGTACGGAGAAGTGTGGTCTTAAATTAAAAAGTGACTAGAAAAAAAGTAGAGTGTAGAAATCAATGTTTCTTTTAGTATTTTCTAGGTCTAAACATGTTAAATAAAATGCAAAAAAGAAACAGAGGCAACCTCTCTTCAACTCCCACACGTGTCGCAGTCACTGAAGGTAAGTGAGGGAGCTAGAGCCATGGCTGATCCTGGTACCTAACGTACGTCAAAGTCAACAATATTCGTTAGCTTTGTCCTACTAGGACCAGTGTTCAAATATATACGGTTCGTTAGATATTTAAAGATGTACATGTACATGAATTCATTAAACGGAACGAAGAGACTCTTAGCGCATAGACTCAGTTATAGTATTGTACAACTTAGGGTACTTCACCAAACAAATACCGCACATTTAATTTCGACGACTAGAGTTAAAAGCTGGTTTTGATCGACTTTTTTTCTTTTTTCCTTCGAAATTTTATTTTTAATAAGTAATATATTTAACAAATGAAATACGTTTAAATTTATTAAAGTAAAACGGAAAAAAAGAAAAGAAAAGGAAATGAATCATATTATTTTATTCAACGAAACGTAAAACTACAAAAATAGTAAAAAGAAAAAAAAGTTCGGAGCACGAAGCAGAAGCATTTCACGAGTCTAAGACAAGAGCAGGCACAGACAAGGTCTTACCAAAAGGGTCCCAATGTTTGCAAGAGCATCCGGCTAGTTTGCATCTCGTGTTTACAAATTACTTGTTCAACTGTAAGTGCCAAGTACAGTTGGAAAACTTCTAAGGATGAGCAATCTGTGGCTATCCTCTATCTTTGAACGCAATCACTAGTAATAAACCCGTTACTTCACGTGCTCCAACACGATCACACCATTAAAAAAGTCATGCATTAGCTGCTGTGGCAGCAGATTAACACGCAATAAACATTAATAAACCAAAAATACCCTCCACCCCTACCGCTTGCCCCCCGACGTAACCAAAAACCATCGACAAAATGACAGTACAAATTAGACTTTAATTAACCTAAAAAAGAAAAATCCTCCCTCCCTACCTATCCCCCCCTCCCTCACTCCCTCACTCCCTACCTATCTACCTACCTATCTCCTCTTTCCTTGTCTTTCCACCCCCTCACCCCCTCCAAGCATGCTCACAAAGCTGCACCTCACAGCTTCTTTGCTCACTCGCCAAGTGAGGAAAAGGAGGGAAGGGAAGCAAGTGAGGGAAGGGAAGGAAAGGGGGGAAGGGAAGGAACGGAGGGAGTGAGGGAAGGGAGGAAAAAGAGGGAAATCAGGGAGGGAGAAAGAGAAAGGGCAAAAAGGAGGGAAGGGAGGAAATGGAAGGAAGGGAGAGCCGAGGGATGGGCCAGGCTATTCCTTACCAAAGCAAATGCCGTAAGCCTCATTGTTGCCACTGCTTGTCATCGGTTAAGCAAGTTGAGTACTTCATACAAGCTACAATCTTTTTTTTGGTTAAAATAGTTTTCGGAATGTCACA
Organism: Zygnema cylindricum; assembly: GCA_037447655.1. Lineage (NCBI taxonomy): Eukaryota > Viridiplantae > Streptophyta > Zygnematophyceae > Zygnematales > Zygnemataceae > Zygnema > Zygnema cylindricum. The sequence goes on from JBBHKE010001518.1 coordinate 45,298, forward strand.
AGTGCTTAACCCAATGATTGACATTTGGCTTTTTTATTGGGAATGGATATATAAAAAGTGAACAACCATATTGTTCAATCATGGCGTCACTTCAATAAAGCCTGCACAACTGCTGCACTAGAAATCCTTGAGTAAAAAAAATTGGCCGCGGAGTACAAATTCAACAAATATCGACGGGATTTGAACTCGGGACCTTATTTATGGATTTGTCTACTTGTATTTCTATTTTAAAAGTCATAGGCTTCTCATAAATGGTTTTGTCGTGTATATCCATAACCGTAAAAGCTGGTGTGGTGCACGACAACAAGTGGGTGGCATATGAAACTTGTTTAGATAATCGGTGTGATTTTGAACCGTTTTCAGGTGTCACGATAAAACATAAATAGTTTCGTTTCTCTATAGAAATAATGTCATGAAAGTGACACCAAAGACATGGTTCCAAAATCGAAAAGTATAATTTAAGAGAAACCACGTACGAGGTTCGAGGATCAAGGTCAATGCTATAGATGCTCAATATTTTTTCAACGAGATGCGTTACCGCGGTACTATGACACAATAGTAAAAATGAATCAAGCCCATGCCATTCAACAAATATATTTTAACTGAAACTTGATAAAGTAAATCATAAAGTACATGTGAAATAAATATTTGAAGGTATCTGTGGTAAACATCACAAAAACAATTATCTTGGAAAACATTGTTTCAATTGTCGTACACACGGCAAAAAAACAACACAAGAACAAACAAAACGTTTCACAAAAAAACAAAAGCACTTGTTGACCAGTGACACTTGAGTAACCCGAATTCCTATTAGCAATCAAAGTACTATGACTTTGTGAATTTAAAGCCATGCCTACAACCGAGAAATGAATCCCCCAAATCATTTGTCTGTTCAAAGGCTTATATTGTAAATATTCTTAATCATCATCTCTGTTTGTCGTGTTTTCCAACAGATGTTGCTTCCAACAACAATAGTTTCCATTTCCTGCATGTTCGAGTTTTTACTTCCTCAACAAGTGACGGGCACGAGGAGGAGGAGCGTTTTTTGAACGAGGCGAGGGAGGAGGTGGGCGACGAGGAGGTGGGGATTTTGAACGAGGTGGGGGGGGGTGTGGGCGACGAGGAGGTGGGGCTTTTGAACGAGGTAAAGGAGGAGGGGAGCGACGAGGAGGTGGGGATTTTGGAAGTGGGGATTTTGGAGGAGGAGAGGGATAAGCAGAACTAGGAGGCGTCTTCATCGCTACAAAACCATTGTAACAAGAGGCGAGAAGAACAGTTGATGTCAATCATAATATATTTAGGCTTAACAATAATGCTTTCTCAAAACTTCGATTTGATTGATCGTCGCAATATTCATTGTAGAGACAACACCCATTTTCTATTTTCACTTTATTATATGTAATAAATATGATTTTAAGAGAAGATAAGACGATTGAGCTTGTGCGCAAGATAGAGAAAAGAAAGGAGTTCAGGCAGAAAAAGAGCTGAAAGGTTAAAGGCCAAATGATGAGAGATAAGTTGATCGGTGGCAAAATAGGGGTGTAAACAGAAGTGTAAAGAAGGTGAGCTTAATAAAAGCAAATAAAAGGTAAAAAATATGAGAGTATTGTTTTATTTTTATGAACTACTTTTTTTTAATGCTTTTTGTTAACGAAAAGAATGGTTCACTTTAATGTTTTAACTTAGTTTGAGTTTAACATAAAGTAACAAATACCAAAAAGTTAAAATTACAAGAAATTGTCATAAATTACAACTTTAATTGTCTAACTTTTTGCCCTTATAAAAATCTATATGTTATTATCCTATTGACATCAGAAAATCATTGAAATAAAATGGGATTGCAAACGTTTGTATTGTCATAAATTATAGTTTTTTTGGTTTGGCTTTGAACCTTATAAAAATCTACATGTTTTATTTTCATTTTGGTTTGTTTTTTTTTTTTTTTTTTTTTTTTTTTGTAACTTTAGAATATTGGAATTGAAATAACTCTGAAATTTGATTTGTTGTCAGGTGGACGTACATTTGCAAACGAACATGTTGGCAAATTTTGACATAAAGATATATCTTTGAATAAATGAAACTCGTAGCCTATGGTTTTATTTTTTCATTTTCATTATAAAAACACTTATAAATCGATTTTTTTTGTTCTTTACAAAAACTGTTAAACAACTTATTAGTAAACAACATGCACGAGAATAAATTAAATAGTTAAGCAAACCATTCCTATGTTTGAGGATAATAACTGTCACTAGTTTGAATCTTGTCGAAAGTGGACGTACATTTGCAAATGAACTTGCTCGCCTGATTGTTGTATCCTTTATTGCATGCACATGATACGCCGTTCGTCCCATTAGAGCAGATACCGCCTCCTCCACAAGGGCCGCCTAGTTGGGTCGCATTGCAAAACGCTTCACAGATGCTAATACTTTGTTGATCGGTTTGTGCACACCCGGTTGGGAGGCTTGAGCCAAATAGGCAATTGGTGGATAACTCGTCGCAATAAGGGTGCCCGTTGGCTCTAGTGACCGGCCCGGTGAAGTAGTTGCTGATAATACCACTGTAAATAAGGTCCATATTGAAAAAGAAAGTTACTCGACAAGCCAGTGATGAGTCTAAAAAGCAAAGATGTTTAAAAAGGCATCAACTTTGATTCATGTAGAACAAGGCCTAAAAGAATGCAGATAATGAAGCTCTCAGATCACATAAATTAGATTTTGCATTTGCTTTAATTTACAACGCATGAAATACTCATTTGATGCTAAGATTGGTAATGGAAATTTTATTAGGAAGGTAAACAATGTGTTTTAATGGGCATTTTTTAATCAATCGCGTTATTTGAAAACTGCGACCTTTGACTTGTTGTTTGGACAACTTGAAAAACCTTTAATACAACTAAATTGATTGTCTAAAATGATGAAATTTCGTTTAAGATACAATGAAAAAAAATATATATACACAAAATATATTCTCTTTATTACATCAATTGTACTTGTCAAAATAAACAATGTGGTATGATTTTTTTGAAAAATACTATCAGCAATTTACTTTTGACGGGTAAAAATTGTTCAAATAAACAAAAAAAAGATGTAAAACAAATTAAGACCGCTAAAATTTTATCACGGTTAGAATTTTGATGATAAATTTATAAGACAGTTCACACCAAATTTTTTAGAAAATTAAACTTGGATTTTTTAAAGAAAAAAATGGAAAAAAAATGTAAGTGAACTTAGCTTTAACAATGATAAACATAGTAGTGATAACGCTAATATCATAAAATATGATAATTTTGCCGAGAAATTAAATAAAGTAAAACTATAAAAAAAACAATAACAAAAACAAAATGACAAATGGTTTTAATACGGTCCTCTGTTCTTTTTTACTTTTATTGCATAAAAAAAAAATCCGCAAACCATTATAAAAGAACCAGCTAAAAAAACCATATACTCACTAATAATTATAAAGACAGGTTTTTGAAATGCAATTTTTCCGATCTACATCTGTTTTAATCATAATCCCCTAATCGCCCGTGCCCCCCGCCCTTGCCTCTTCTACCCCACTGGCCCCTACTCTCCACTCCATGTCATTTTTTACCATCAAGTCATGCATATTTTAAATGCAGGTTACTTAGAATAAAAACAAAAATTAAAATACAAATAAAAATGCTTCGATTTTTGACAAACTTTAATACAGTGAGTTTTTTTTTGCAATGATTCATTTCTGTTTAGAATATACCTTTGATGCGGAATACAATCATAGTGCCATGTGTCTTACAATTGTTGGAGGGATGTCAGTTGAATGATAGACGATGTAATGCTTCCACTCAATTGGTTGTAAGATACATCTCTGCGACACGGCCATCCGCAAAACCAATCATACCATGAAAAAATAAAATATCGAGGAAAAAAAAAGACAACATAAATTTAAGATTTTCCAATCACAATTGTATTTGTTTGCATGCACTCTCGGCTTGTCTTTTTTACCCTCTGCCCTCCCGTTTTTTCCCCACTTTGGTACAATTTATCACTAATCGTATCAATGTTTAAGAAAAGAAAAAAACATTAAGAAACGTGAAATCAACATAACCAGATTTCAACAACAATCATCAATTTGAAAGAAAATGACGAGAAAATGATAATTTTTTTACAAATCATGTCGAATTTCAAATAAAAAAACCGAATATCGAAAACAAAGTATAAAATAAAAAAATTGATTAAAATTAGAGCATTTTTAAAGATTTACAAATTAGGAACTCTAGATTAAATTTAGTTCTTCAGATAAGCATTTTTTTATTTTCGTTTTCTTTTTGATAAAAACATTTACTACTGGATTTTGACATTTTATTTTTTGATATTATTTATCATTGGTCACCATTAATGTATGTTGTAGTCACTATTCACTACTTTTGTCATTATTATTTTTTTATTATTACTATTGTTGTTAAAATTCTTATTGAATTGACTGTTATTACTAATATAATTATTATTATTTTACTGCTACTTGTGACCTTAATTATACATTTGGAAGAAGCCACACCAAAATATCTAGAAAGTTGAACTAGCATTTTTGAAAAGACAATCACATTTTAAATATGTAAAAAATTGAACTTGGATTAAAAATATATAGAAAATAAACGATATAAATCACAAGTGGAAATGTTTTTGATGATTATAATAATAGTATCAGTGAAAGTAATCTTATAAGAAACATTATGATAGTTGAGCCAAAAAAAAAAAAAAAAAAAAAAAAAAAAACCAAAAAGAAAAAAAAAAAACCACACCACATGGTTTTATAATACTCCTCCCTTTTCTCTTCCTTCATTCCATAAAGGAAACAATCTGTAAACCATTATAAATATACAATTTAACGAAAACCATATTATAAACACCCATCAAAAAACATAAGAAAAATTACGCGTACTTGAAATGCAAGTTTCTCAAACCACATCTATTTCAATCATGATCCCCCTAACGCCCCCACCCTTTTTACCACAACCGCCCCTCCGTCCTTCCTCCCCCTTTCCACCATCAATTCACGTTAATTTTTTTAATTATTTTTTTTTAAATAAAATATAAATACAAAAAAAAAAAAAAATCGTTTTGGACAATTTTTTTTTAGGTGAATTATTTTTGCAACAACCAATTCCGTTTAGAAAAACTCCTTATTAGTAACACAACACATTGTCATGTGTCTTACAAGTATTGGAGCGATGTCAATTTACCAATGGATGATGGAATGCTTCCACTCATTTGGTTGTTATTTAAATATCTGTGACACGGAGCACAAAAAAAACTAATTATAGAAAAAATTGAAAAATAACAAACATTGGGAGAAAACAAAAGCCACATGAATTTACAATTTTCCCATGCACAATTGCGTTTATTCGCATGCACTCTCGCCTCTTTTGGCTTTTTCACCGCCCACTCCCCCCATCCTTCTAACCATTTTGGTTATTTTTTTTCACTAATCTTATTTGTGTTTAAAAAAAAAAAAACATAATAAAACGTGTAATTAATATAACTAATTTTCAGCAACTTATATCAATATAAAATAAAAAAAATGAGTAAACCAGAAAATAATTTACAAATCTCTAATCTTGAATACTCCCAAACCGAGAATCTCCATGCTAAGCTCCCTTAGCCACTTGCCTGAATAGGCGCTTTCTGCCTAACTCTTTTGGTCGTCTGTCCAAGAGATAGACCTTAAAACATAAAACAAACCAAGTTCGGATGCACAATACTCAATATGTAAATTCTTAGTCCAAACAATAACATGTTAAAAAAAAAAAAAGGTTTATAAATATGGTTTTATGACTGAAGAAAAATGTACAAGACACATTTGTTGTGCTGATTTTGCCAAGTCTTGAATTGAAATTTCATACTAAGCAACTCTGTCATTGACAAGGTGCCAATCTACGGTTCTACTTTACATTCCTCCCTGGGCACGAATAAATTCTACTTGGGACTGTTATTAATATAGAGATTAACAACTCGACAATATTTTCACGTAAATGTGGTACCGTTCAAGTATCGTTCCAACTATTCTGTTCAACCAATGGAATCAAATAGGTGGTGGTGCCGTATTTTCTCATAGTTGTACAGGCAGAAAAGTAACTAAAGATTGTACATAATTACTTTGGGCTACAATATGCGTTTGGTACAAGAAAGTTTTATAATCTTAGGGTTGACATATCATCGACTGAAATACTTGTTCTACCACAGGCTTAAATTTCCCTGTTGTTGCAGCTTCTTTGAAAATATTTTGAAATCCATTGACGTACTGCACCATATACGTAGTATATTATATATAGTCCACCGTTGTAGAGTTTTCTTATAAGCCTTGATACCACCGTCCGCTGCTACTGTGACCAGATTTTGAGACTCGTTGACATACTATACCATATGTACTCCACTGAAGTCGTTTTTTCTTGTAAAACTTCATGCGTTATTAGCTACTGTCATGTGGAAATTTGATGAATATAGCCTAACACTTTTAAAATTTCAGTTTCCTAAGGAAAACTAAGCAAAGACATAATTAGGTTATCAGCAAAGTGTTAAAAAAGTATTCTCCAAGAACGAGTATCCCCTTGCTTCCAATTTCGTGATGTGAACGTAGAGGAGGATGACTTTTCGCAGACATCCATAGAGATGACAGTATACCCAGATTTAACTTGTAGTGTCGTTGCTAGATCCGTCAATGATACTTCGATAGTGTCCACTAACCGCCTTCCTTGCAAGTATCCGGTGATAGTACTCTCCCTCTCGCCTTCCCCTAACCCCTCCCCTCGTCCCCTCCCTGTCCCTCTCCACCTCCCCCTCCACCTCTACCTCAATCTTTCTACCCCCCTCACCATCCCCTTCCACCTACCTCACCGTCTCCTTATTTCCCTCTCAATATCCATAGCCCTCTGAAGGGAAGGTATGAAATGTTTAGATTCGTATTTTCTAACACTTATCATATTAGATAGAATTCTTTGACGTTTATCAATGTTTTTTTTCATTGGAATATTTATAGATCTAGAACATGATGCATGTCCACTAATTTCAAATTTGAAATGTTTTTGGCACTTCTATTACGTGATGGGTTTGTCTCCTCGTTGGTATTGGAAGCACCGTGTTACATTATTATCCCTCCCTTGTTAGCGTAAGAGGAGTCATGTAATTGATTTTATTTGCAATTTGCACTTGTAGTTACTATCCTATTGCTGAGGAATTACCCACCATATATTTAGTTATTCTCAACCAAAAAATCTATTAAAGCCAACTATGGTATCACTCGTTGACATCGTCTTCATGTTGAAGAGGATGAGATGGATATTCACGCATTTCACATAATATTTGTGGATAATAATCCAATTATGTGAAACATAACTGTTGGCTTTCATAATATTTTTTTTCTTTCCATCATATTATGCATACATCGTTGTTTAAAGTTCAATAAGTGTAAACTCTCATAGTAGATGTTTTCTCGCGATCGAATATTCCATCGCAATTGTGTTTCTCTTATTGGGAAATGGTTCACACACCCGCATTCCATTAAGCGACTGCTTTTTCGGTAATGTCGATTTGTGTCTTCCAATTGTGGGTGTCATTTTCCAAACAACCACTAATTTTTTTGTCCCTTATGTGCCGGTCGTATGAGAATTCATCGATGATAAGTTGCACGATCATTTACAAATGAGGAACATGCATAACAGATAAAACCCTTCGAAATACTTCGAGAGAGTTTTGGTGACCACCGAGCCGCGAAGTCATGGAATGTTATGAATTCATTCCTGATGTTTGCCAACTAGAAAACAGAGTTACAACTCAAGAAAGTCCAGTTTTCAGCAAGTCTAGACCTTCGTCGAAAAAATTGGCCCAATGTGGGTTGCCACCCATTCAAGATAATCACCATGCGGTCCTCAAAATGGTGCACTTTTGCCCAACTATATCCTCAGAGGGCGCGAAAGACATCACACTCTACTAAGAAAACCATTTGTATTCCCCGGCCTCTACGAAGATTTGATAATTGATCATGATCTACGTTTTACCTCCATATTCTAGATGTTTCTATACTTTTCTTTGTTGAAATCAAGTAGTTTTTTTTATCTATCTTTTGTTTTTATCTATCTTTTGTTTTTGAATGTTAACTACTTTTCCACAAAGAAAATTGATTAAATTGTAAACGCAAAATTTTTTCTTTCAGTTCGTAAAAGACATTAATCCGAAAAATTATAAAGAGATAAAAAAAGCAAAGTAAAAAAAACCAGTATTAGATAACCCACTTAATCGTACAAGGGGAAAATTGTGATATGCCAAATTTTAATCCACATCTATGTCAATCATGATCCCTTCACCGGTCACGCCCCTCCAACCCATCAGAATCCCCTCGCTCCCCTCTTCTACCATCAAGCCCCGTAAACTTCTATAATTGGATCTTCATAGATAAAACTGAAAAAAAAGATAAGTCTTTTTTTCACAAACTTCAATACAGTGCCCGATTTTTTGCGATAATCAATTTCCATTTAGAACACGTTTTCGATGCATAAGACAATCATAGTGTCACGTGCCTTACAAGAATTTGAGGGATGTCAATTGACCGATGGACAATGGAATATTTCCACTCAATTGATTGTTATTCAACCATCTGTGACATCGATATCCACAAAACCAATCAATGAAAAAAATGTAAAAATTCAAATATTGAGGCAGAAATAATAATGAACACATTTCAGACAAACAATCGCATTGGTTTGCATACACTCCCTCTCTCAAAATAAATTAGTTATAAACAATAATTATGTATGTTTGCATACTGTTTCGCCCCTTTCCTCTCTCAAACCCCTGCTCCATAATCTTCTAGCTTTCTTCCTTTATTTTTCCACTTCATACTTATAATTCTTATGATTTTTTATAAAATTTCATAAAAAAAATATAAAAAAATGAACCAATTCAAAGCGAGATAAATAAAAAACTGAATACTATTGACAAGGAAAAATAAAGTTTTTTATTATATCGTGTAAAATAAAATATATATGTCTATTTAAATTATGTCTCACATAAAAATATATATGAACAATAACCATGTATATATATTCGTAATCTATTACTTACCCCTCTTCCTTTTTTCCTTCACTTCTTTAATTTCACATAAAATAATCCATTGCTTATGATAAAAATAAATATACGGCAAAACTAATAACAAAAATAACAATAATTATAAAAGATAATTATTAAAATTAAATAAATGTACAGAAAATTGGAGAAATACATACTACACTGCATAGCTTTACGAGGATCCCTTTCCCTCCCACCCCTCATCGACCCCCCACCCCTTGCCGCCCCCTAACCCACCAATTTTCCACACCTATCCATATCTATTTCAATCATGATTCCCTCCCCACGCCCCCCTCCGCGTCCTCCCCCGCCCCATTTACCTCACCCGCCCCTCCTCACCCCTCCCTTATTTTTTCACCAACAAGTCACTGGAATTGTCCTTTGTTTCTCTTTCCCCCTCCCCTCTCCCCCCATGTCCCTCCCCTCCACTGCCCCCTTTAAGCCTCGCCAAGTCCCAAGCATCGCTTTAAAATCCAGTCGCAGCGAAGAGTGCACCCGACTAAGGAGCCATATTTCAGTGCGAAATTCAGTGCGAAAAATAGAGCGAGAGGGCGGGTGTGTGGGGGGAGGGAGGGAGAGAGGGAGGGAGCAAATTCGCCACAGCAAAGAGTGCACGCAGGCGAAGATAAATGACTCACATTGAATTTACGCGAAATAAATTTAATAAAAAATTAAAACAAAATTGCACATCGAAAAAAAAAAAAAAAATTATGATTTTCTAGCACACGTTTTGCATTTGTTCATATGCAACCCCCTCCCACTTCCTTTTTTCCGTGTCCCTTTCCCACCCCCCAGTCTCTCCCTTTGTTACAATCTGTCGTTCATAATTAAGCTTCAAAAAATAACATGAAGCAAATAACAAAGCTCTGCAACAAAAAAATACTGCCAAATGAAAATCAAGAAAACAAATCAACGGAAAAAATTAAAGAAAAAATTGATCTTAATACCTTTTTCTTATAAAAAATGAAGTTTGTTTCCGGATATCTTATTAATGGTAATCAAAAAGAACTAATTTTTATTTTAACATGAGATGTTTTTGCTTCAGTGGTAATGGTTACAAACAATTGTTATTTAATATCATGATTGACTATTTATTTATTTTTTTAACTGCCATAAGTATACATTAAAGTTTTTAATTAATTAATTTTTATTATTATTATTCTATTTATTATAGCTTATAATTTAGAACTGTTACTAAAACACTAATTGGTATTTTCTATGCCTTTACATTTATTATTATCATTATTATTATTATTATTATTACTATTATTATTAATAATATTAATATTATGATTATTATTATTATTATTACTACTACTACTACAACTATTATAACTATTAATAATAAAATTTTATTATTATTATTACTACTGTTATGAATATTATTTTTACTGTAATTATCTACCACTATTAGTAAATCTCATTTTCAGGTCTTTATTTATTCTTTTCCTTTATGCATTATCATTTGAATTTATTTTTTTGGTTCATGTTTTTTTTAACAATTGGAATTTCTTCCAATTCTATCCTACTGAAGCTTTTTTTTAAATTGATATTTCTTGTTCCTCTGAGTCTTAACGCGCTAAGTCCTAAGTCTAGTACTTTAGTTACCGTTTCTGTACTTTTTTGATAGTGTAGAAAGATTCCCTTCCGGTACTTGTAGAATCTTTTCCTTTATTGATTCCCTTTACCTAGGTTATTCCTACCTAGACTAGATTTTAGATATATTTATTATTATCTTTTCAGTTTTTGTTTCTATTTATGTTTTTTTAATTATCGTTCAATCGTTTTCATCATTTTTAACCATCCGCAATGTTTTCCTAATCAAACATTTGGAAAAGAATAACACCAAACTATCTAAATAATTGATACTCTCCCTACCCTCCTCCTCTTCCCTCACTCTTTTCCTATCACTCTTCCACTACTTTTGCCTCTCCACATCCTTTCCTTTCCCTCTCACCCCCTTTTCTTACCCCTCCACCACCCTCTTCCTCTCCCTCTTCTCCCTCTCACTCCTCTCTCTAACTCCCTCTCCCTCCACCGCCCTATCCCGTTCCCCCTCTCCTTGCCAATCCCCCTCCCATTTCCAATCCTATTTCCACTACGCTCCCCCCCCTATGTCCCTCCCTCTCTTCCTCCACTCACCCGCCCTCTCCATCCTTTCCCTCCTCTCCTTCCCCTGCGTCCCTTTCTCCCCTACCTCTCCTCCCTCTCCTCCCTCTCCCTCTCCCACTACCTCTCTTCCTCCCTCTCCCCCTCCCTATCCCCATTCCTCTCCCCCTCCTCCCTCTCCATCTCCCTCTTCCTCAACCCCTCACTCTCCCTCTCCCTCTTCCTCACCCCCTCACTCTCCCTCTCCCTAACCCTCTACCAATCCCTCACCCTCTACCACTCCCACAACCTCTCCCTCACCCTTTCCATACCTCTCCATCTCCGTCTCTCTCTCCCTCTCCCTCTCTACTCCCTCTCCATCTCGCTTTCTCCCTCCCCATCGCCAACCCTCAACCTTTTCATCAACATCTCCTCCTCCCCTTAACAGTCCCCTCCCCTCCACCTCAAAATCTCCCCCCCCCCCCCCCCCCCCCCCCCCCCCCCCCTAACACTATCCCTCCTCCCCCCCTTCATCCTCCCCCTATCCCTCCACTTCTCGCTTACCCAACCCCTCACCCTCCCCCTCATTCCCCTCCTTTTACTCCACCTCCCCCTCCCGTTTTCCTCCACCTCCATATCACCGTTCCCTCTTCCTCCAGCTCCTCCTCCAATTTCCCCTCTCTCTCTTGTTACGGCTTTCCCTTCTCCCCCTCCCCCTCCACCTCCTCCCGCTCCCACTCCCAGTTTCCCTCCTCCCCCTTCCCTTCCCTCTCCCTCTACTTCTCCCCCCCCCCCTCCAGATCCTCCTCCCCCTTCCCCTCCCCATCCGTATTCCCCTCCCCATCTATATTCCTCTCCCCCTCACCCACAGTCTCCCTCTCCCTCTCCCTCGCTAACGACCTCTCCATCTCCCTCTCCCTCTCTCACTTCCTTTCGCTCCCCCTCTCCTTTTACCTCTCCCTCACTCTCTCCCTCTTCCTTTCCCACTTACCCTCTCTTCCCCTCTCCCTCTCCCTCTTCCTCTCCCTCTTCATCTCCCCCGCACTCTCCCTCTCCCTTTTACCTTCCTTTCTCCTTCCCTCTCCCTCCTCCTTTTCATATCCCTCTTCCTTTTCGACCCCCTCTCCGTTCCCCTCCTCCCTCTCATTCCCCCGCTGACTCTCTTGCTCCCTCCCTCTCTCCCTCTCCCTTTCCCTCCCCCTCCTTCCAGTCATTCTCCCTCACCCTCTCTCGCTTCCTCTCCCTCACCCTCTCCCTCTCCCTCTCCCTCCCCCTTCCCCTCTCCCTCTCCCTTTTTCTCTCCCTCTCCATCTCTCTCCCTCTCCCTCTCCCCCACTCCCCCTCTTATTCCCCCCTCTCCTCTCCTCCCATTCCCCTCCTCTCCCCCCTCCCTCAGAGAATTTGCAATGTTTGAATCAAGTCAATGTTGATGCCAATATATTAATGTTGATTCTTAGATATTGTGGTCTAATTTGGTCGCATGTCACGTCGCGCATTTCATTTCGTCTTGTTTAATTTGTACTATTTCTGTGTGTATTTTTTTTGTGTGTACACGTTTTGTTTTGTTTTCTTATTTCATACAAGTTAAGTTTTTGTAAAAATATTTCTGTTAGTTTTCTTTTCATTTCTTTCGGTTTGCGTTGCTCCTTGGTCTACGCCTAAGTTCCGCGTGAAGTTTAGTTTGCGACTTAAATCGCGAATTAGTTTTACGGACTAATTTTTACAGCTAAGTTAAAATGCCAGGTTGTGAGTGAGTTAAAATCATCGATATCTAACAAATATAAATTTGATGTGTACGAAAAGACTCGAAATAATGTGAATGTAATTTGCCAAGAGCTTATGATGACTCTATGATACGTTTATGAGTCTCCAATTCTTGCAATGTGAGCTAGTGATGTTTCAACAGAAACTGATTTCGCTGGCGGGTCTACAGACTTCAACATTCAATTTTGGAGAGGCTCATTATAAAGCGTCCTTCCTGCTAATCCTTTCGGTCGGGATAGATTCAAAAGGGCAGGCATTTTCAAGTATCAGCTACGTGATTTGTAATTTAGTTTGGCCCGGTATGTTGATGCAAAAAATTAGAATAGGGTAGGAGGAAAAAAAGCCAAAAAATCTATGAAGGAGGAACCGGATCCCGGTTTGGGTGAAAGTTTTTTCGAATCTAAAAAGACGAAGACGATAAGGAAAACCAACAAAAATAAAAAGAAAACGATGAAGACAAAAAAGAAGAAAAAAAAGAAGAAAAATAAGAAGAAAAGAACGACGAAGGAGATTAAGAAAAAGATCAAAATGAAGAAGAAGAAGACAATGAACATGAATAAGACGAAGAAGAAAAACCGAAGTAGACAAAGAACCCAAAGAAGACAAAAAAGCCGAAGAAAGCAAAGAAGTCGCGAATAGAAAATAGAAGAGAAAATAGAAGAGAGAGGAGATGAGAGAAGAGAAGAGAGAAGAGAGAAGAGAAGTAGGAGGAGAAGGAGAAGGAGAAGGTGAAGGTGAAGGTGAACGGGGTGCGTACAACTCCAAGGAGGAGGACAAAGGACTTGTGTGGATTTTTGGGACTAGCGTGACAAGAGTCTATAAAATTTTTAGGGGTCCATTTTTGTTCTATTTTGCTTGGGACTTTAGTGTTTCTTGGTGGAGTCGAATCAATTGCAGAGGAAGTTCCTATAAAATGTGAAATGACGAGTGTGTCGTTCATGAGTAAAGTGAAAAGAGAATTGACAAGAAGGTCCTTGTACGACACACTACCTAGGAATTTCGTGCATCTATTTGTAATTGGTGTCATGAATGCAACAAAACTAAAATTTTGGGGTTCATCAAGTTTTTTCTATGTATGCGATTTTGTATGTGCACAAGAGGACTTGTGCTGACCAATAATTCAAGAGGGGTGACCGACATTTCGAGAGGGGGGGACGATTAAGCCTCCAATGACTTGTTAATTGTTGTGAAAGAGTCGGTAACGACCTGGTAGCTCCGCCTTCAAAAAAATTCGATGAGATTGGCATTGGTAGGGAAAATTTAGGGTTTGAATTGCCTGTGAAAGGGAAAGTGAACGTTCAGTACACGGGCAATTTGGGCCTCAACGTTAGAACGAATGGAGGGTTACGAATATCTTAACGCATGTTGGAAAGGCGTTTTTACTTTTGACTTCGATTTTGGACGCTAACGAGTTATATTCACGAACGTATTTGTGAAGAAATGACCACTTTTGGGTCACAGTGAGAGTATAAATTTCCCTCATTGAGATGGGAAATGTTAGCATTTGCAATGTGTGATTAAATGTGAATGTCAACATAGTTATGTTGGTTCGTACATAGTGTGGTTCAATTGGTCGCGCGTCACGTCACGCATTGTATTTCCCTTTGTTTCATTTGTGATATTTCCGTGTGTACGATTTGTTTTGTGCTTATTGTTTATTTCGTTCCGTTCTGTGCAAGTTAAGTTCCCATACAAGACTTATAGTATTTTAGCTTCGAGAAGTTTGGGTTAACATCATTCCTTATTTTTTGTCCAAGTTCAATGTGAAGGTTTGCGGATTTCATTTCTGAAATGATTTAGGCGGTTAAAAAGTCAGCTTAGAAATTTTTCGGTTCGAGAACCATAATTCTATTCTGTTGAGACTTTTGTTTTGATTTTCATCGACGATGGATGTTATTTCAATATTTATTTGGCTTCTATGGACAATTTTTTCCTTCCTGTTTTCTCACCCTCTTCTTTCCTTTTCCCTTCCCCCTCTTTCCCCTTTCTCTCTTCCTTTCTCCCCCCCTCCTTTTTTTCTCCCCTTTAATCTCCCTCCTTCCCATCTCTCTGATTTCTCCTCCCTTCTCCATCCCTCTGCCTACTTATCTAGTCATCTGTCACATACAAAACATCTTGTTGGACGGAAAGTCATTTTCCTTCACGTCTAAGAAGACTTATCTAAGCTAAAACGACAACATTCAAATGAATGGAGTTAGTTTAAAATCCTTCCCTCTTTGACAAAATCAGATGTAAGATAGTTTTTTTTTTTTTTTTTTTTTTTCTACTGATGCATACTTATCTGTTAATATCCTGTCTTTTATGGGAGAAGATGGTTCCCTCCTCTTTCCCCCTTTCCACCCATCCACGGTTTTCATCCTCCTTCCCTTCCTCTCCCATTATATCTTTCTTCTTCCCTCCCCTCTCCCCTTCACCATTTCACCTCCCCACCCCGGCATTCCCTTCTCCCCCCTCCCCTCCCCCATCTACCTCCCCTCTCCCCCCATCTACCTTCCCTCTCCCCCCATCTACCTCCCCTCCACTGCCCCTTTAAGCCTCACAAAGCCCCAGTCCCCTTTAAAATCTAAAGTCATAAAATTCAAAGTCCTTTTAAAATCCCATCGCACCAAAGAGTGCACCCGAACTAGGAACATATTTCAGTGCGGAATTCAGTGCGAAATTCAGTGCGAAATACAGAGAGAGGGCCGGGAGGGGGGAGGGAGGAGGGGGGCGTGGGGGGGGGGGGGGGGGGGGGGAGAGAGAGGAAGGGAGGGAGCGGACTTGTCACAGCAAAGAGTGCACGCAGTCGAAGATAAACGACTCACATTGAATTCACGCGACCGGCGTCGTCGCATGTGAAGGGTACGGCCGTCCAGCCCCACTCCCACGGATCCCCTCTAGAACATTCGATCGCGGGAAAGTCCCCCTTGTTTTTGACGCCCGCCCTCACCGCCTCCAGAGCCGACTCTGCAGCAGCCGCCGTACGGACAATCGTACGGAAAATCGTACGGGAATCAGCACGGCCATTCGTACGGACATGCGTACGGATAGTCATATG
This sequence comes from Zygnema cylindricum, assembly GCA_037447655.1. Classification (NCBI taxonomy): domain Eukaryota; kingdom Viridiplantae; phylum Streptophyta; class Zygnematophyceae; order Zygnematales; family Zygnemataceae; genus Zygnema; species Zygnema cylindricum. The sequence goes on from JBBHKE010001518.1 coordinate 61,282, forward strand.
GGAATCGGTATGGACAGTCGTACGGCCAGCCGTACGGACAGTTATACGGATGGTCGTACGGACATACGCGCGGACAGTCGTAGGGACAGTCGTACGGACATTAGTGCGGAAATTGGTACGGAAATTAGTACGGAAAGAAGAAAGGAAAGACCCGTTAGAAAGAGAGTTTGAGCCACTTTTCGCACGTGTGAATACATGGACTGCACACACCTACCATCCGGGGGGGGAAAGGAGGTCAAGGGAGGGGAAAACCTACTGTCTGCCGCCGCCATGGGTCCGGTGTAATATCCCGTTACAAGTGCCACGTGGCACGCTAAGATCAACAATGTCACGGTAACCTTGGTGGCAGCCATGGCTTCGAACTCGCCACGTCAGGGGGGTATACAAAATTTGATTAAATCATGGTGGTGACTGGGAAAAACCGTTTATTCCTGTTTATTTAAATGAGTTAAGGACCAACAGGGTAAACTAACCCTAATCGGACGAGCGGTCTTCTAAACCGTTTTTTTGTGTAGTTTTCAGTTTCACAGTAATACTGTCGGCTTGGACTGTTTATTTATTTCCGTACATCGTTTTCGGTTACCTGTTATCGGTTCAGCCAATTTCCTTTTTCCTTCAAGCGTGCGAAGGAACAATTGGTGTTGCAAAAGAATCTGACGAGCGGTCTTTTGAACAGTCGTACAGTTTCACATTAATGTGGTCGGCGGGGACTGTACTTGACCGTACGGTATTCTCCGTACATATGGTATTTGTCGACGCGGAAAGAGATTTTGGTCTCGCCGACGTGGAAAATGAATCCGTGAATTTACCTGGTGTACTTTTTGTTTGTCGGGACTCTGGACTGACCTTTAGGTATCGAATTTATTTTCCACGATACAGATGGGCTGCTTAGCAGAGGTCGCAAACGGCTAACCGAAACCGTAACCGACCGTTAACCGACCGCCCGCGTCGGATCCCGAACGGATTCGGGTGCCCAATTTGGGGGGGCGGGCGGATTCGGGCGGTTGATTCACAGAAAAAAAATAAAAATCGGTTACGGTCGGGTAAGCAAAAAACGAAAAAAAATGAAAGTTTTGTACTGTTCATACATCCAACATTATTGTACTTTAAGCTCTTGTTATCGTGGAAGGTATACGGGAGATGTACAATTAATATTGTACTTATTCGGGTACGGACGGGTACAAGTAGTCGCGAGTAATCGAGTTTCGTTTAACTTTTTCTTTCGTAAACAAGTTTCCAGTAACGGTTAACAATTTTGGAGCGTGACATAACCCGGTTGGGCGTCGGGTAGTCAGATTTTGAAAAAAAAAACGGATAGTTTCGGTTATCTAAAATTTTGACTTTTGCGACCGCTGCCTGGTGTACATTTTCTTTGTCTGGACTGACCTTTCGGTATCGAATTTTCCACAATACAGATGTGCTGCTTAGTGCTTACTCATCATGTATGGTATTGCGTCCCATTATGTTAATATATATTGCAATACGAAATCGAGCACAATATTACATTCGATATTTCAAACGAAAAGGGTACATGGCACAGGTCGCAAACGGTTAACAATTTTGGAGGGTCACATAACCCGGTCGGGCGTCATAGAGTCAAATTTTGAAAAAAAAAAAAACGGACCGTTTCGGTTATCTAAAATTTTGACTTTTGCGACCGCTGCTTGGTGTACTTTTTCTTTGTCTGGACTGACCTTTCGGTATCAATTTTTCCACGATACAGATGGGTTGCATAGTGCTTACTCATCATTATGGTATCGCGTCCCATTATGTAAATCTATATTGAGTTACAAAATCAAGCACAATATTACATTCGATATTTCATACGAGAAGGGTACATGGTACTGGAGGAACAGTATCATCATACAACCAAGAGCCGAAAGTTAATGCACCTGAAATTTAATAAAGGCAAAAAGAACCTTAGGGGGTGTGCCTACGTGTTAAAGTAATGGTTTTTTTCTCTAATTTTTCATAGAAAATGGGAATTGCAACAAGAAGTTTTTACGCCATACTAAAATTGGGCAAGAACCAAAGTACATTTGGCATCCTCTTCAAACTTTTAAAGAACTCTTATTTGGCGTTATTATCTTTTCAACACACTTCAAGCTCATCTTCACACTTTGAATAAAAACGACTCGAGAGGTGATTTTGATAAAAGTAACAGCCGATTGACGAATAGAAAAACAATGTTGCATGGGTGAAACATCTTCTAAAACATTATCTCGTAGTTGGGAGAGTCCATTAAAACAATGTGTTTGTCCAATTGCAAACTGTTTTTTTGTTTGTTTGGTTGTACGAAATTTCTTTCCACCATTTGTAGAAGTAGGCGATTGCTTATTTTGTCCACGTGTGGGCGTCTACAATTGTTCGCATTTTGATGGCATCTACAGCTATCGCAAGTTTTGGAGACGTCTACAGCCGTCACATATTTAAAGTAATGAAGGTGCAAGTAACGATTGACACAATAACACTTTGAAAAGTACACCGTAAAATTTGCGCTCAAATCCAAAGTAACATTCTAAAGATTCAGTGACATGGGCACATCGCCTTTAGCTATGTACCCATGTAATCAAAACTTTGAAATGTAACTTTAGGTCTAGGTGAAGATTCTCTTTACTATTTTTCAGAGTATTTTGACGTCCGAAATATAACTAATTATTGAATTTTTCATTACTTTAATTATGTGATAGTTGTAAACATCCATAAAACTTGAGACGGTTGTAGACCTCACAAATGTATGTTGCAAAACCTTTATTTGTTTACTTTTGGTGACATGGAACGTTATGGTTCTACAACTTGTGATGTCATGCTCAATTGTGACAACGTTTACGCCACTAATTCTAAATCTCTCTGCAATGGCTTCATGATTTTGTTTTGTTGTCCTTTATCACTAAAGTTGCCATCAAACTATGCTCAAAGGCATTCAACAAAGAAATAGCTCTTTCATTTCATACCAAGAGTGTTTTATACAGGTAGTCATTTTGTGTGAATGTCATATACCGATATGTACATATTTTTGACCTACCAATAATCAACATAGTAGTTTGATATATAGGTGTTGACAAAGTTATCGCGATGAAAAAAAATTGTATCGCAATGAATTATCGATGCATTGGGCCCGAAAAGTTATCGGCAAATATTGTACGGTTGTACACTTGTACGATTGTTTTATGGACACCGTGACGTGGCATTCCGTACTATATAAGGTTTAAAATACAATACATAATATTATAAAATACTACCATATAATGTACTATATTGTTAGCACTTAACGGCAGTTAAAAAAATTGTTGGTTTCATTCTGATAGATCCAAACCCCTAACCGTTCTATAAGAATTAAATATTATTCTTAGTTTTATCGCAATAATTTTTTTCCCGTTACGCAGCAATACATATTTTCATTGTCGCATTTCATTCTAAAACAAGAGAGAGAGGAGCGACATACTAATTGGGAGGTCTGAGACCCCTACATTATTTTTTCCTATACGTGCGTCATTCTTTCCATACACGTTGAAATCCAAAGTAAGCCATTTCAGGAAGCTAAGAGAACTTGGGACCATGCACGTCCAAACCGGATCAAGAAATATAAATCCAATCTTAGAATAGTCATAACGATAGGAATTGCAAAATTAGGAGAGGGAAAGAGAAAGTGACATTCACATACGTATATCATAAAATAAAGGCTTTAAAAAATCCATTATAAGAGAGAAAAAATATAAAATGTAACTTTAGACTGTTATTCTTTTGCAATAAAACACTCTCGTTATCTCTTTTTGTGTGAATGATGCTTTTTATGCCAGTACTCTGCCTGTTTAAACAAATGTGCACAAAACATCCAAGTGGCGATCAAATGACCAATGCCATGTGGACTAATATGTTACACCTCTAATAATGTAATGTTGGGGAAGACATTACTATTAGTGTCTCCCTCAATGATCGTGGATCAACTCAACATGTTGCTTTGTCATAGGTGACTGAAAGCGTGATAAGAATCAACCGGGAGAGTCTCCTAGAGTCGCACTAAAGTCAAAACCCTACTCGATTCTACAATGATATCTCTTTTGCTTCAACCAAGACCGTAGTTGAAAACAAACGTTATTCAAAAATAATCTGCAGTCTCACTTTGTAAAATTCCAAGGCGCGTGTTAAAATCCTCGTCAACCACTTGTAACAAAAATTCCAACTTAACGTCACTTCCACAAAGGTGAGTTTCGTCGTCCCTTCAAAGTTCTGTTCGTACTATATCGTTAAAAACGTAAATCAACAGATGTCTCTTACCATAATTGCCACGATAACGTGTAGGAAAATTTCCAATTATTTAGGCAGTTGAATAAAATTGATTCGTCCAAATTGCAAATTGCATGCGCCGTAGTCCAACAAACATTTGAGGTTCATACACGCATTACAAAGTCCGGAGGAGTTTCACCAACCTCGATGCAGGTTTATCCTTGGAATTATAATGAGAGAGGTTTGGAGGTGGTCCTCGAATGTTCTCGCTAGGCGATGACGATGCTCTTGTCGGAGGATCTGGTTTACAAGTGAACTTTGTATATCTAGTCGTTTGCGCCCTCATTTTGACCATTTTTGGTTTCTTCTGCTTATTCAAATTAGAATTATCTTCCTCTCCAAGAAACATCATTTATTTGGAACATGTTTTAGCTCCACATAAAATTCATTTGTTTGTCCTAACAACTTGAGTGAGCATATTGGAAGCGCTCTCTTTCTGTGGCATGTATTTAAACACCAACGCTTTAGCTATTGTTGTATTCGTGATGAAAAAATACCTCATAAAGATATATTTATTCTTAGAATGTTTCATAAGGTTCTTCGTTTGAGCGAGGCAATTGTCTCTCAAAAGCGTATTCCTTGTTTGTGTGAGGTTGAGTTCTTTGAGGACTCCCTTTTGCCATTAAATCTCTTTTAAAGTGGTGGGCGCCGCAAGGTATTGAGCTTCCATCATAGGCAGTTCAAATATTTTTTGGAATTTGGAGCTGTAACGCAAGCTTACATTGCCTACATTGCACAGGTAGCGTGTCGTTGATTTTATATTGCGTAAATCCTTCAACTAGTCAACGTCGATAATTTCACGATTCTCAACAATGTCATGCTTTCCGCCAAATGTGAGAGGGCAATTGATTTTTTTTTAGATATTTTATAACTTTTTTAATTTCTAATGTTGTTTTCTTTGTCAATGTAGGTACCTGCTCAAAATTTTGATGGTACCGACGATATTTGGGTTCACCAAGCACTAAACTCGTTTCCCAAGCTCTTCGATGAACTTCTCTCCCAGCTTGATTAGAGGAGAAATCATATTTGCTTATTGTAACTAAAATCGGTAAGTAGCTCACCAATTTATTTCCTCTGTGAGAGTTGGAATTTTTTATCTTCTTTGTTTCTTACGACTTAGATGCCGATAACGTTTTTGAGTTCCCTTCGGTTTTTTCTTTCAAATGAATTAGTTAACTTCTTCTCTATCTTCGCTGTATTTTTTTAGTCTACCTTTGAACCATCTGGTCATCCACATGTATAGAAATTAAAATGTTAAGTTTCTCATAATAATATATTGAGTGGTCAACCCTTCGCTCTGCATCTATCTTCATACTCGAAGATATAGCTAATCTATAGAGTGTTTTTGACAATTTGCAAACCTTGTCAGGATTAATATGATCCTCTTAATCCTTTATTTGTTTCATGTAAAGTTCCACCTCGATGTCAATATGGAGGAAGGCAGTCTTCACGTCCATCTATTAACCCTCTATTCCACGGGTTGCCACAAGTGAGAGGAGTGCTCTTATGGAGGTGAAATTGACAACTAGAGCAAACGTTTCCTGGTAATATATCCCCTCCTTTTGTGAACACCACTTTATGAGCAACCTCACTTTTTAGCGGTCTAACATTCTATCATTGTTACGTTAATCTTGAAAGACAACTTAATGCTTATCGACTTCCTCCCCTCTGGCAGGCCCTTGAGTGTCTCATTGTTGTTTTTGTTAATCGACGCTATCTCTTTGTTGACGGTCGCTCTCCAATTTTCACCATCAAAGGCAGCACGACCCCAAACAAAGAGATTTAGAGAGAGACTAACCCTCGGCCGGTCCAAGAAAACGGGATAAAATCTGTTTCGGGCTTGCATATAAAATCAGGAAGCAAATTTTATTTTTGTTTTCGTAGATGTAGGATGGGAAGAGACACTCAACAGTGATTTCTTTAACTAAAGTTTTCTTTTGACGGCGGTTGAGTTAAGGTAAAAAGACTCCCAACTCTTACTGAAATGTAATGAGGTATCATATTGAAGGACTATGTTCGTTACGCACCTCCAAAAAGAACAAGAAATGAATGTAGGAAAGGATCCATCTCGAGCGCCAAGGGAACATGAGAGCCTAAGATTTCAAGAGAAATGTCGGCCTGGCAAATAAACACATTACCCGTGGGGGGGGACGCGGTACTTAATTGAGGGACCAACCATAAAAACAACTAGAAAGTTGCATGGAAAAGAAGCATAAGGTTTGAGAATGGAAATCGAAGCAAAATTCTCGACAACTAATAGAGAGACTTAATAGAGAGACTTGCATCCCCAAACAAGTATAAGATTTTCGTGACAAGATGCAAAAAGTGTTTTTCATACTAGTTTAGGAATAATGTAAAAAAAGGGGAGACTACGCACAAGTTTCTCAATCTTTGGTTTAGCGCCCAAATTTCAATTCTAAAGACAATGGTATTTTGGGGAACAATAGACGTCGGTCAAGAAACACCACAGTTTCAAGGAGGATATCTATCCAAGTTTGTAATGAAAGTAATTAGTGAGAGACAAGGACCAAAGTCATTTTAAAAGAAAGCGTTTTGAATGTTAGAGAGGAAAAGGCACCCTTGTTCCTAAAAGATGACAAGTTTCAAGGGATCCTAGAGGATGAGTTATGAATGAAAGAGGTAAGGTGTGAATCGAGGGAAGGTATGATCATTTTCATTTCTACTTTACGAATAATAGTTTTATGGGGGCGAGGACCACACCCGTTTTTATCCCTAAGACTTTTGGAAAAGGATATTCCACGCCTATAGGCAAGGAGAAACCTTTTTCGACCTTTTACGAGACGAATAAGGGGACAAAAGAGAGGAGTAGATGGAGGAAGAAACCTCTTTTAGGGAATCTTCCTGAAAATTCGAGTAGCTCACACCTCAACAATGGGAAATGATTGTCGACAAAGGGATATGCCAAATACAAGTCTTTGTAGGGGAAAAGAGGAAAGGAATAAATTTTTGATATTTGATGCCGAGACAAATTCTCTAAGGGATAAGGCTAGAATTAATATAGACCATTGTCAACTCTTGAAGTTGAGATACGACAATAACGGACGGCAAGGACATTCTTTAGATTGGGGGAGTAATCACCGACCAAAACATGGTGTGGTTGTCCAAAGAAGAAAAAGAGCTATAGATGTCCATAGCTCAAATAAAGTTGGGGAACTATACGGGGAGGTCATTATCATAAGCATAAAGAGCCCAAATATGATTAAATTGACGATGGAAGACCTCTCCAAGCTCGTACATGTCCAACTTGGGGCGAGGTGGCAGTAAGACCAAGTGGCCGAGAAAAAAATCGAGATAGAAGAAATCATTTCTCAAGCCGCTATGATGAAAAAGACGAGAGAGACACAAGAAAGAGAAAAGGGCACTATTGTTTGGGAAGGATACTTAGCACAGGGTGTCCAGAATCAGCAAAATAACCTACTCCATCTAATAACCTACTCCCTCGAAGGAAAAGATTGTCAAGACAAAAGCAACCAATGTATTGCGTTTTAAGGAATCTTTGCCGTAGCAATATCGCTAAGTTAGGATTACATGGGGACACGCCCTAAGTATTTTCTCAATATTGAATGATGCACTTAAAAAAATATCATGTCATTAGAAGGTAATGAAAAAATGTAAACTCGATCTTTGACATCTTGGAACTTAGAATGTACATTAGTTTGGCATCTTCACTTTTTCGACCAATCATCCACGTCAAGCCAAATCATGCCAAGTCAGCTTTACACCCAAAATTGAATAATGAAGAGAGGTATTTTAACGCAAAATAACATATGAACAAAGAGTAGGAAACCATTTTGGCACGTATCAAATGATGTGGACATTTTGGCACGAGGGAGCGTACACGCTGTTTTTCATATATGCCCGTCGAACCCATGTACGGAAATATAATTGCTATTGTCTCGAAACTTTCCTTTCAAAGAGTCTTTGCAAAACATATACATCGTTGAATCCTTTTGCTCTTCCTTTTCCTATGCCTCTCCCTTTCCATTTTCTTGCATCAGACTTACCTTTGGTATGAAAAGAAAGAGATGAAAAATATTTTTTTTGACTATCTTTGCAATACCAATAGTTGGATCTTTAAATAAAATTTCAACTCAAAATAAAAACTCAAAAAATAGAAAACAATCACAACGTAAGCTCATCAAATACAATAGTATAATCAGCCAAAATATTTATAAGTGTTTTGGCCGAAGCCTTATCACATAAACTCTTCTACCCTATTTTCTCTACACTCGTAAAAGATCACTCAAGAATGATCATACTCCTTAGAAACTCTATTCTCCAAATGGATCGTTAAGGGTCATCACCTCTCTCTTAATTGATCACAAAAGATCTTCCCCTCTTTCTTGATTGATCACGAAGGATCTACATCTCTACACCTCAATTGATCCAAGGCTAATACCAAGATAATTATGCAGCTGAACTACGTTGCCTAAATAGCCTCTCTCGCTAGCTTACGATGCTAAACAAGCTAGTAAGGCAACAAACTTTGTCCCATTTCTAGCTGACGCACACGGAAAGGAATTTTCCAACGAAAGAAGGTGCACACTCCTCTGAAACGCGAAACTTCAAACGAGAAGTTTCACACGTGTTGTGTTTACTCACAAAACTAAAACTAGCAAAAGTGACGTGAAACGAAATCGTACATTTCGTTCGCTGACTCATCAAATATTGACATGAAACAAAGTCGTACGTTTCAGCGCCAAACAACGCTGCAAAAGATATAAACTCCAAACGTACATATAAAAGATACTGAATAATCAAAGCTGAACGCTTCAAACGCCAATCTGATATATTAGTTACATCCAAAACACACCGTCACAAATCCAAAGGCATTTGTACCAAATATCTCCAATCCAATACATAAACGCAAATTGAAGTCGAGCGCTTCGTACGCAAACGCGGTATACATTGTTGTTCGCCGAAGCGTCACTTCACGCGATTCAATAAGGAAATTTAACAATCCCCCTCTTATTGGCAAAATCGCCAAACATCCTTAAGAGAAAACTCCATGCGATTTCGGCCGCTTTGCCGATTCCCACAATAACGTAACAATCCCCCTTTTCAAGCTTCTTCTCCATTAGGCTGTTCGAGTAAACATGCGGATATGTCTATTTTTAGTGTTTACTGGCACGGCCTTCCATTATGTCGTGCTAGTAGACATCGTTTCTCAATTATGATTGGCGCCACGTATGTTAGAGTCTAGAATTTAAAAATATGCAAAATATATTCAACGGAAAGTCAGAACGAAATATGTCTACCAGGGTAATGTACTTAAATTTAGTACGAGTATACTCTAACGTACTATGTGTACCTTCATCAGGGTTTGTAACAAACCCTACCTTCCTCATTGCCATGGCTTTTATTTGAATGCCCGCCTCCAACGGAAAGCCTCTACGTAGGTGACATTTGTCACCTTTTTACGTGTATTAATACAGTGAAAGCGCGTCGTGGACACTGGATACCAAGTGGATGGTACTTTTGGTGGGCTGTTCCTTGGAACCTTCAGCTAGCATGGCCGAAAGCACATGGGGTGTACGATGTGTTCGGTTCTCATCGACTGTTCGTGTTGGCGATTTTTTTTACTTTTCACTTGTACATCGCGCACATTGTCCTGTTTGAAGAGACTCTCTTCAAACTCGACGACGTGCGCGATTGCTTCGCGAATCTAGAAAAGAACAAAATCCAACAGTCGATACTTACACCTATAATGTTGGAGCTATCCAGTGAACATGTTTCGTCAGTTTTCGTTTGATAAAAAAATAAAATTTGTACAAATCTGTAGGAAAGTATACGCCGTCCAGTAAACAACCCCACTTTTCCTCTAATGGAAGTTCACCCTCATTGTGGGGATTGTCAAACTCCAATTTGCTGAAAAAAAAAAGTAAACTAAAAAAATTAACACCAACGGACAAATGCGACGTTAGTCAATTTGCCGATTCGCACAAAAGTCCAATATTCCCCTCGATACTGGAAGAATCGCCACGAAGCGTAACCAAATCCAATTTTGGTCGTTCACTCCTCAAAAGTAACATAAATGATTGCGTAATCATACATAATTTTACCACATGGCTCATCGACAATTGATTGACTATTCGTTAAACTTTTGTCAATTGCCGCTCCAAATTAATACGTAATCGGCCGTTGAATTTTTGAACTCATGGTCGAAAATTGCCTCCCCAAATCGCATCCAAATCTCCATGATAGTCCAATTTTAATAGTGTTGTGTATCGGTAAAAAACTTATCGCAATAACACCGATACCGATAGTTATCGGTTATCGAACGGTCAGAGGTCCCGATATATCGGTCCGAGACCAACAAATTCCATATCGACGATAACTTATAAAATATACAGTACGCATACTATAGTACTTTATAATATACTGTATTATATTATTTACATTATATAGCGTGGCATGCCACGTATTACAATCTATTCCGTATCTCCTCAACTCAAAATTATTATGGACATCGCAACACGTCAACGTAGACAAATTTAAAATAATACTTTATAGTTCTAAAACTATACTACCGAATTGTAAAATTGGAGAATCAAACTTTTTCGAAAAAAAAACGAACAGACGAACAGAGCTGACTGAAAGCATGTGTCAGACTGCCTCCATTTACAGATTATCTCTACGGTTCGTATAGTTATCGATATCGGTGTTATCACCGATAATAACCAATAAATATCGGTTATTTATCGGCGATAACATCGATGGCGATAAATTATACCAATATATCGATTATCGGGTACCCGAAAAAAGGTCCATATCGGTAATAGATAAATCCTTACCGATACACAACACTAAATTTTAATGGACATAAAAATGATGTCAAATATGGTATGGATGATGTACAATAACGGCTTTATGCCACCTGACGATATGCGTTGACGACATAATTACGAAGACCGCCAAAATGTTCGGTATTGTTCCAACTTAAAAGGTACATTAGGATTCCAATCGCCTCTCTATACGAAATAATTTATTCTCCCCTCATACGTACGCAAAATCAGATTGTGTAAATACAAATCCAAATCTTCGCTCGTGTAACAAACCATATAACGATTCGATAACCACCACACTATTTTAGAAGGCTTTGATATGATGACCCCTTCTCGGCCTTGCAACCAAAAAAACCTCGACGTCAACACGACTACACGTTTGTGTACGGAAAATGCACGCACGCACAAAAATTTAATTTCAATTTCCCTTTGTTTCGTGACGTCGAAAACGAACGTCACGCTCTCCAATTCACTTTCCTTTTTGTCCTTCTCAACTCTCTTCTCTTCTGCCGCCTCCAATTTCGTTTCCTATCCTCTTAATTCGGAAAACCATTGTGGGCTCCCAACAATATTCTTGAAAAAAAAAATCTCAACAAATAAATTTGATTTCTCTTGCATCCAAAATAGAATGATGGGAGTCTGTAACCTTCTTTCTTGCCGAAAATAAGAAAGCTTATTCGACTTCTTCCCCCTCATAATTCAAGAACTCATTCGAACAATTTTTTTCTTCCTCTCTTTTCCTCCAACTTTACTTTGTTAGAGGCTAATTGGAACTTGACTTAAAACCTTGAAATTGCGAAGAGCCATTAAGAGCTTCTCTGATTCCCCAACTCCAAAACTGACTTCAGTGTCTTCCTCCTTTGTGGTGTCTTCCTCCTTCCGCTTATCTTCCATGAGCTCTTTATCTCTTAAGGTGATAGGTGAATTCCTCCACCCATAACTCATAAACTCTCAATGTTTAAAAAATTATTTTAACTCAAATCTAAATGTAATAAGCACTGCTCCGATACCAATTGATAGAAAAAACAGTCAATTGGAATGCGCTCACTCAAATGATTCAACGCGGAAGCAAAATTGAAGTTAAATCAAACATTACAAACACATTAAAAGCTCATAATCCAAGATAGAGGTAAGTTGAATAGTCAACAACATAAAATCACATTACCTCAATCCTGTACTCAAACATTATGCTAAAATCACTCATACAATTCTCTCTCTTGATTGATTCTACCACACTCACACGATGGCTTTTTAACATAGCCGCAGAAACAATCTAGAACACTTTATCTCTAGAAGCGTCACAATGAACTTAGACGCAAATCATGGAACGACACAATTGAAACTAATAAAAACGAAACTGACAGTCCTATACAGGAACCTAACTTGCGCGAAACGAAACTGTTAGACGAAACTGTTAGACGTACTTCGCACGAAACGTCACTTCTTGAAGTAACAAACTAAAACTAAAACTCAAAAAATCTAAACAAATCAAATCGTGTACACGTGGACGAACACTTTCAAAGCACAAAATCAAACTGAACGGAACAAGAGTAAATACGCGAACTGACGCACGACCAAATCTACCACTCTAACTACGCACCAACATTACGTAAACATAAATTCACACATTGTAAAACCAACATTACCTACATTTATGCAATGATTGGCATTAAAAACCCTGAGGAATCCTTCAACACCCTGTAAAATCCTAAATCCTAATATACCCTTCATTCAAGACAAAGAGAATTTTTGTAGTCCCGTTTCCGCTGATTTTAAGCAAACACCACGGTTGTCCACCCGGATGCATGTCACACCTAATTTTGTAACCTACAATAAATGCAAAAATAAATTCGGGTTATGATAAGCCTCATAAACAATCATATTCGGATAAAACTGTACCACATTCTTTGTAGCTTCACAATATTTTATCACATTAAAATATAATATGCTATCAAATTATAATATATGATAATAGATCTTTAAATTACATTATACTGTATTATACTGCATTATATTATATTATAGTAACTTATAGTATATTATAATTTTCGTTATATTTTATTGTTGTACATTATATTAGACTAGATTATATTATATGTAATATATAATATTATGTTTAAACATATAAACAAGTCATATATGTTATACTATATAATATTTATATTATATTGTATTGTAATGCATCATATCATTTTCTGATATAACATATTATACTGTAGTATATTATGTTATATATACTTTATAGTAAGGAGCTCTTTTCAATTGCAACTTGATTACACGATTGTTACTATTAGGCTTCATTACCCTTGAAGTTCGACATTCAGTCTTTTTGACACAAAATTATGTATTAGTACAAATATCGCTATTTCGGTAAGGGGCCTGTGAGCTACGTGACAAAAACATAATTTATTGGGTTAAATTGTGATAAGCCTAAAAACTCTCCAACTCTAAAAGAAATGGGTGGTGGAGCGATCGGTCAAGTCATATTGAGGTAGATAAGTTGATTCGTAAAACAAACATATGTCAAAATAGGTTATTTCATTGAGTGAGAGGAAGAGAGAAAAAGAAAAAGAGAGAGAAAAGGAGCGACAAGCGAGGGAGAGAAAATGAAAGGGAGGGAGAGGGAGTGAGGGAGCGAGAGAGACGGGGGGGGGAGGTGGAGAGAGAGAGAGAGAGAGTACCGTTTTTATATTTGGATCCTCGTCGTCGAAGAAGAGCATCTCGGCGTATGGCACACCAGTTTTCTTTTGAATGGCTGCAAAATGCTCTGTTTTATATGTTCGTGTGGGATACATTTCCTGAAAACCACAAAAAACACAAGACATCAGATGGCGACTGGCAACCTACTTTGAAAAGAGTGAGCTGATTCAAGTACCCAGAATATCAAAGAATGGCTCTATAAAAGTTTAAATATAGAATTTAGGGCATCACACTTGCATGTTAGCGCAAAAAAAAAAAAAAATTACTAACGTCAAAATATAAATTCAAATATTTAAAAAAAAGGATTTAAGGGAGACTTGTATGCATTATACAGTGCCATGTGTGTGCATCTCGATATTTCTAAAAGATTTCTACCATTATTTTTTAGTGTATACGGTAGCGAAATGAAACTCAATAAAATGCAACGACTTGTTTTGAAAAAATATTCTTTACAATAACGTGAACAAATTTGTTAATGACAGTAGTGTATACCAGAAATAAGAGTGCTAAACGAAAAAAAAAAAAAAAAAAAAAAGCAAAATGCAAAAAAAATGTGTTGCGCAGACCTCACAAACTATTCCACCCTGATGTTGTAATTTTACCCTAAATTCAATCACCATAATCCCCAATATTTTTGGCTCTCTCGTACATCACCTTGTAGAAATTTCCACACTTAAAGCTTTGCACCTTAGTGATCAAATTTTTGAACCTTAATGGTTAAATTTGTGTACCATAATGACTAAAGTTTTGCACCTCAGAGATTAAAATTTTAGCACACAGTCGAATTTTTGCACCTTAATTGGAAAAAGTTCGCTTATCCCAAGAGTATCCAAGAATAATTGGGCAATGTCAGGAGACGAGGTTCGAGAAGCTATGGCCATGGGTACGCCGGCATCTCTAAGCGCTCCAATCACGTCCATCACTTCGGAGAAAAGCCATGGCTTTGTATAACCGTACATGCAATCACTGCACAAAAACGGAAAAACGAAAAAATGGAAAAAAGGAAAAATGGAAAACGTCTAGTGAGCATGCGTGGGAAAAATAACTCATTTGGGGTTTGGAAAATCCAGGGCTTTTGTGCAATCCTCTGTAAAATCACAACAATCATCATAGAGACAATGGATTGCATGTGAATTCAGGGATTTATGGAGTTTATTAAGGTTTTTACGTTTTTAGGGAATATTTAGGGTTTTAGGGTTTTTTACAGTTTTTTAGGAAATTTTACGGTTTTTGGATACAGGGAGCGAAGGAGACGGGAAGAGAGTAGGAGGGGGGGAGGGATAGTAGAGAGGAGGGAGGCAATGGAGGGAAAGAGAGAGACGGAGGGGGGAAAAGGGGGGAAGAAAGAAAGGGTTGTTAGGATTTCAATGTGGGATTTTGGTTCAGTTTTAGTGTGGGTCAGTTTTTTTTTTTTTGTCGCGCGTCACGTCGCGCATTAAGTTTCGGTTCATTAGTACTTTTGTACTTTTCAGTTTCGTTTGATTACTTGTGAACGGTTTGGTTTATTTATCTTTGGGGACTTCTAGTACTTTCGGTTAGTGCGTACTTCTAGCAGTTTCGTTTCACGTAGGTTAAGTTGTACTTTAAGTATTGTACTTCTAGATATTTTGTTTCGCCAATTTTCAGTTTGCGTTGTACTCTATTTTGCGTCCAAGTACATGTGACGCTTCTAGAATTAGATTTCTAGATGTAATCTGTGACTAAGTTAAAATGTCAGCCAGTGAGGGAATTAGATACAACTAAGAAATTATTGTAGAATTAATGTGTGAGAATTAATGTGAATTTCTTCTTCTGAATGTCTCTATCTATGTTCATGAGGATTTAATGTATGTGAGCTGGTTGATATTTGATGTGAGTTAAATTCGCTTCCGCATTGTAATTTGTCAATTTCTGTGCATTCCGATTGTGTTTATCGATCCTTTCAATTGGTATCGGAGCAGGTTAGCTCCACATTGAGGATCTAGTGAGTTAGGTATGGGAGGGAAGAAAAAGAAGAACACACCCTCTCCATCCGGACTGAGGATGCCTCTGGGGACCTCGGGAACTCCGCCGACTCCCGAGCCATCTCTTCGGGGTCCAAGCGAACGAGAATTCAGTTTCGGTGAAGGAATTGCGCCAAAGTCCGAGGAGTCATTGCCAGCTAAATCCTTCGAATTGGATCAACCTAAAGAGAAGGAAAGTTATGACATTCGGTTAGATAGAGACACTTATAAGGAGTGGAAGAAATTTATGAAAGAGAAGGATAAAAAGGTGAAAAAAGAAAATGTTTCGGTGAAAGAGGAATTCGAGGGCAGCTCTAGCTCTAGTTCTAGTAGCAGCTCAGATAATTCGGATGATGATGAAAAATGTAAGAAAAAGGAAAAGAAAAAGAAAAAGATAGAAGAGGATTTTGATTTTGATAGTGAGTTGGAAGGAGAAGAAGATTTTCGAATGGGAGGCAAGCCGGTTGTCTTTGATGGATCAAACTACGCTATTTGGAAGAAGAACATGAGAGCGAGTCTCATTTTGAAGAAGTTGTGGAAGATCGTCAACGGCAAGGAGAAATTGCCAAAAGATCCCAAGGCACAAAATTTGTGGAGATTGAAAGATATGGCGGCCATGAATGTATTAATTCAAAGTTGTACCGGATCGGTCCATGATTATTTTCTTATTCATGATACCGCACATAAATGTTGGCAAGCGTTAGAAAATCATTTTGAGAAAAGAGTCAAAGAAAAGGCAAATTATGTGTTCAAGGATTCCATCAAGTTTAAGTTTAAGCATAATGAGTCAATAGATGATGGAGTCAAAAGATTTTATATTTTGTTGGAGCAATTGAGTAGTCTTGGTAAAATTTTACCCGAAAATGAAAAGTTACAAGTGTTCTTAGAGGGATTACCCGAAAGATATTCTACGTCTAGTGAAATAATTCAATCTAAACGGAAGGCTACACTTGAGTATGCGGTGAATTATTTGAAGTCCATTGAGAAGTCTAGAGAGAGTGTAGGTAGAGGTTTTGAAAGTAGTGGAATCCATAATGTAAATACCTTTGATTCCCCGGATCTATATTTGTTACGACGAAGAGGGGGTATTAGAGAAAATTTTAGAGGAAGAGGTAGAGGAAGAAGTCAAAATGTTGGAATTAGTAGAAGTCAATTTGATAGAGCTATCACCTCTAATGTGACTTGTTTCATATGTGATAAGATTGGGCATTTTGCAGAGGAGTGCCCGGATAAGGAGAAGAGGTGCAATATATGCCATAAGTGGGGACATGTGAGCTCTTATTGTTTTCAACGAGAAGGTGAAAATTCTTCTTTTCATGGCGATCAGGGAAATAGACGAGAACGTGGCCGCGGACGCGGACCTGGTCGTGGCCAATTAAGAGGATCTGGATATCAAGGAAATTATACGGAATTTGGAAAAGACAATGAGGAGCGATACTACAATTTGACTATTTTATTGGACGAGAAAACCGGAGTAATTTTGAATTCGGCTTCTAGTAATCATTGTGTAAAAGATTGGATTATTGATACCGGCGCAACTCATCATGTGTGTACGGATTTAAGTTTATTTTCGGATACAAGGAAGCTTACGGTTCCAAAGAATGTCACCGTTGCGAGTGGACATGTGATTCCGGTGGACACGGTTGGAACGGTCCGAATTGATTTCCCGGTGAGAGATAAAGTTGGAAATGTTAGAGTGTATAAAGCTAAATTGAATGATGCTTTGTTTATTCCTAATGGAGTGGTGAATTTGGTTAGCGTTCCTCAAATTATTCAAAAGAGGTAGAGTCATTTCCTTGGAAGATTTTAGAATCATGATTAAAAGTAAGGAAGGAATTCAAATTGGGGAAGGATTTGTGTTGGATAATTTGGTTAGTAAGTTAATTTGGAGACGGCCGGCTAAAGAGGAATCTTCTATGCTTTCCGTGGAAATGGAGAAAGGCGACCTTTGCCTTTGGCATCATCGGTTATGCCACACTTCGGAGGAAAATATTAAAAGGATGATTAAGAATTCTTCGGTGAGAGGTTTGGAATTGGCGACCCGAGAAAAGGTGAATGGATGTAATGATTGTAGCAAGGGGAAGAAAAAAAAGAAACCTTATCCTGTCAAAAGTGTAACATTTAGAGCGAGTCAACCTTTGGAACTTATTCATGTGGATCTATGTGGACCTATTAAGCCGAGGAGTCTTGGGGGAAATAGATATATTTTTGTGATTGTTGATGATTTTTCTCGTAAGAGTTGGGTGTATCTTTTGAAAAAGAAAAATCAGAGACTTTGGATTATTTTAAAAAGTTTTTTGTGATGGCTGAAAGGGAAACGGACAGGAAATTGAAAGCTGTGAGGTCGGATAATGGTGGAGAATTTATTGCATTTAAGGAGTTTTGTGAAGAGCGGGGAATCAAGCAACAATTTACCGCCGCTTATTCACCCGAATCTAATGGAGTGGCCGAAAAGAAAAACAGGACGTTGCAGGAAATGGTGCGTGCGATGCTTCATAGCACGAATCACAATGCTTCGCTTTGGGGAGAAGCCATAGTCACGGCAAACTATGTGTGTAATCGAAGATTGACTTCGATTTTTGGTGAGAAGGCGCCTCAAGAAATTTGGATTGGACGAGATCCGTCGGTATGACATTTAAGAATTTGGGGTTGCCGATGACCGTATATGTTGACCGAATCAAACGGATCGGCAAGTTTAGTCCACGAAGTTGGAGTGGAATTTTTGTCGGATATAGTGCGAATTCGAATCAATACCGAATCTTCAATCCTGTGACGCGGAACGTAGTGGAATCACGGAATGTTGACTTCCACGAGAATTCAAAGGCGGCCATGGAATATTCGAACGGCAAGGAGCGAAGCTTGGATTTTGAAGAAGAAAACAGTTTGGAGGAGTTGGAAGTGGTGGAATCGTCGGATGAGGAAAACGATTATTATGAGACTCCAAAACGGAAACCGAAATTTGGTAAAGTTTCAACTTCTGACAATTTTGATTTGGAATCCAATTTGAGTGATGATAAGTCTGAGAGTTCAAAATTATCTTTGAAAAGTCAAATTAGTGAAAAGAGTTTGCCATCAATTTCTGAAAAGAGTGAAAAGAATGTAATGGAAGAAGAAGTGATTGTTAGGAGAAGTAATCGAGAGAATAAGGGAAAAGCACCTGAGAGACTAAGTCTTCAAATGAAAGCTAGTGATAAATCTCATAATTTTATTTTAGAGGCTAAGCTAAATGAATTCCTTTTTTAGCAATTACTGCAAGAGAGTGCAAGTGGTGACCCGAAATCTTATACGGAAGCTAGAAATTCGGGTGATTGGGAGTCTAAGTGGAAAGATGCATTTTAAAAAGAATATAAATCTATTGTTGAGAATGAGACTTTTGAGGAAGTAGAATTTGCCAGAAGGAAAGAAGGCCATAGATTCTAAGTGGGTGTTTAAGACAAAAAATGGTGCGTCTGGTGAATTGATTAAGTATAAAGCAAGATTAGTTTGTAATGGATTTCAGCAGAAAGAAGGGGTGGATTACTCGGAGACCTATGCTCCTGTGGTCAAGTTTGATTCTTTGAGGATGATCATCACATTGGCGGCAGCTGAGAAGAAGCATATCCATCAGATGGACGTGGAGACCGTTTTTCTTAATGGAGATCTCGAGGAGGAGGTTTATATGAAAAATCCGGAAGGAGTACCATCTAAACTTGGTTTAGTGTGGAGACTCAAGAAATCCTTGTATGGGTTGAAGCAAGCACCAAGAACATGGTATTTACGCTTACATAAGGTTTTGATTGACTTTGGATTTGTAAGAACAATTTCAGATTCTGGTGTGTATGTGAAAGGAATTGGAGTAGATCAAATTTTTTTTAGTGTCTATGTAGATGATTTTATAATGGTGTCAGATAGCATAGAGAAAATTAAAGAATTGAAGTCATATTTGAAGAAGCATTTTAAGGTGACAGATTTAGGTGAAGCAAAATATATATTGGGCATTGAGGTGATTAGGAGTAAATCCGGATGTATTAAACTGAGTTAAGAACAATATTGTAAAGAAGTTCTTACTCGGTTCTCTATGTTAGGTTCTAAGCCCTTTAGCACACCTCTAGACGCGAAATCACAGCTCAACAAGTTTAATGATGAGGAAATTATCAACGTCCCTTATAGAGAGGCAATTGGATGCCTAATGTATTTGAGTGTAGGGACATGACCGGATATTTTTGCAGCTGTTTCAATTGTTAGCAGGTATAGTCAAGCTCCAAAGAAGCACCATTGGGAATCGGTCAAGAGGATTTTTAGGTATTTGGCCGGAACATTGGACATTGGTTTCGTTTACCGAAGTGGAGATGATTTTGATTGCTTCGGATATTGTAATGCTGACTGGGGAGGCGACTTTGACATGGGAAAGTCCACCTCCGGTTATGTTTTTGTATTGAGTGGAGCGGCAATCTCATGGAGCTCTAGATTACAGCCTACAGGGGCTTTAAGTTGAACTGAAGCGGAGTACATACCGGCTTGTCATGCGGCAAAAGCTTCAATTTGGATCAAAGATATGTTGAGTGAATTGGGAATTTTTATGACTTGTATGAAGATCTATTCAGACAGCATGAGTAGCATTGCTTTAGTGAAGAATCCGGTGTTTCATGAAAGGACAAAACATATTAGAATTCAATGGCATTTTGTGAGAGATTTGGTGAAAGATAAAGAGTTAGAATTTGTATTTGTTCATACTTTGGAGGAAGCAACAGATATGTTAAATAAAGCTGCAATGCATGATGTCTTTGTTAGAGGGAGACCCAAGTTAGGATTATTTTGAGTGTGGTATAAATCCTCACATTGAGAGGGGGAATGTTAGGATTTCAATGTGAGATATTGGTTCAAGTTTAGTGTGGGTCAGTTTTTTTTTTGTTGCGCGTCACGTCGCGCATTAAGTTTCGGTTCATTAGTACTTTTGTACTTTTCAGTTTCGTTTGATCAGGTGTGAACGGTTTGGTTTATTTATCTTTGGGGACTTCTAGTACTTTCGGTTCGTGCGTACTTCTAGCAGTTTCGTTTCACGTAGGTTAAGTTGTACTTTAAGTATTGTACTTTTAGATATTTTGTTTCGCAAATTTTCAGTTTTCGTCGTACTCTATTTTGCGTCCAAGTACATGTGACGCTTCTAGAATTAGATTTCTAGATGTAATTTGTGACTAAGTTAAAATGCCAGCCAGTGAGGGAATTAGATGCAACTAAGAAATTAGTGTAGAATTAATGTGTGAAAATTAATGTGAATTTCCTCTTCTGAATGTCTCTATCTATGTTCGTGAGGATTTAATGTATGTGAGCTGGTTGATATTTGATGTGAGTTAAATTCGCTTCCGCATTGTAATTTGTCAATTTCCGCGCATTCCGATTGTGTTTGTCGATCCTTTCAAGGGTATGAATGAGAGGGTGAGTGTGGTGTGTGTAAGAGTGAGAGGTAGAGAAGGGAGAAAGAGAGGGGAAAAGGGGAGAGGTGGAGACTAAAAGATAGATAGAGATAGAGGGAGAGAGGTAGGGAAAGAGAGGGAGAGTAAGAAAGAGGGACAGGGAGCAAGACGGTGCCACAGGGAGAAAGGGAATCAGATAGAGGGAGAGTAAGACAGAGAGAGGGACAAGGTAAGAGACGGGTGGGAAGAGAGTGTGACAAAGGGAGGGGAAAGAGAGAGAGAGAGAGCATAGGGAATAGGGAGAATTCGCGAGAAGCAAAGAGGGAGAGGAAGGAAAAAGGGAGGGGAGGAAGAGGTTGAGGGCAGGGGGCAAAGGGTGAGAGGGAGAGAGGGAGAGAGGGAAAGAAGGAAGGAAAGAGAAAGAGGGACAAAGGGAGGTAAGGAGGAAGGAAGTAGGGATGGGGAGGAGGGGGGGGGAGAGTGGGAAGATGGGTGAGGGCAGGAGGTTGAGGGAGAGAGGGGATAGGGAGAGGAAAAATGAGAGGGGGAGGGAGAGGGATAGGTGGTGGGTGATAGAGAGGTAGTGGGAGGGGGAGGGAGAGAAAGAGGAAGAGGGATAGGGAGAGTACAGAGAGAGGGAGGGGGAGGGGGAGTGAGAGGGAGAGGGAGAGGGAGTGGGAAAGGGAGAGGGAGAGGGAGACAATGAGGGAGAGAGGAAGAGGGAGGGGGAGGGGGGAGGGATTGGAGAGGTAGAGGGAGAGGGAGTGGGAGAGGGCGAGGGCGAGGGAGAGGGAGTGGGAAAGGGAGAGGGAGAGAGAAACGGTTAGGGTGAGGGGGAGAGGGAGGGGGAGGGAAAAGGAAAGGGCGAGGGAGAAGGAAAGGGAAAGGGAGAGGGAGAGGGAGAGGGAGTGGGAGAGGGCGAGGGAGAGGGAGAGGGAGCGGGAGAGGGAGGGGTGCAGTGAGAGGGATAGAAAGATTGAGATAAAGGGAGAAGGAAAGGGAGAGAGCGGAGATGGAGAAAGAGAGGGCAAGGGAGAGGGAGAGGGAGAGGGAGGAGGGTAAGGGAGAGGGCGAGGGTGAGGGAGAGGTAAAGGGAGTGGGAGAGGAGAGGGAGAGGGAGGAGGGTGAAGGAGAGGGCGAGGGTGAGGGAGAGGGAGAGGGAGAGGAAGAGGGAGAGGGAGAGGGAGAGGAAAAGGGATAAAGTTGGAGAGGTATAGTGACAGTGAGAGGAAGTGAAGAGGGAGAGGGAGAAGGAAAAGGAGAGGGAGAGGGAGAGGAAAGGGAGAGGGAGAGGGAGAGGCAGATGGAGAGGGAGAAGGAGAGCAATATGGTTAGGAAGAGGGAGAGGTAGAGGGAGAGAGAGAGATAGAGGGAGAGGGAGAGGGAGGGGGAAAGGGATAAAGAGAGAGAGGGGGTGTGGGAGTGAGAGTGAGATGGGGTGTGGGAGTGAGAGGGAGAGGTTGGGGTGAGAGAGAGGAAGAGGGGGAGGGAGAGGGAAAGAAAGATGGAGAGGTAGAGAGAAAGGGATAGAGAGAGAGGGATAGTGAGAGTGAGAAGGAGAAGAGAGGAAGGGGGAGAGGTAGAAGGAGAGGGATAGGAAAAGGGAGAGGGAGAGGGAGAGGGATTGCGAGAGAACGAGAGGGCGCTTGAGAGGTAGTAAGAAAAGGAGAGGGAGGGAGTGGCTGAGGGAGAGCAGAGGGAAAGGGACGGGAGAGGATCAATGGGAGGGAGAGGGAGAGGGAGATGGAGAGGGAGAGGGAGAGGGAGAGGGAGAGGGAAAGTGAGAGGGAGGAAAAGAGAAAGAGGAAGAGGAAGAGGGAGAGAGAGAGAAAGAGGAATAGTAGGAAAGGGAGAGGTTTAGGAGTGGGCGAGGAGATGCTAGAAGAGAGGGAGAGAAGAAGAGCGAGAGGAAGAGGAAAGGGAGAGAGAGGGCGAGTGAGAGTGGGAGGGATAGGGAAAGGAAGGGAGTTGAAGAGTGAGGGAGAGAGGTAGAGTAGGAGGATGGGAGAGAATGGGAGTCGTAAAAGGAGATGGGTAGGAAGAGGGATAGGGAATGGGAGAGGTACAGGTAGAGGTGGAGTGAGAGTTAGAGAAAGCGGGAGAGGGAGGAGTGTTTGAGAGTTGGGGAAGATGGAGAGGGAGAGTGCGAGGCAGAAGGAGAGAGTTTTGGATAGTGAGAGAGAGAGGGAAAGAGGGAGTTCAAGAGAGAGTGAGAGGGGGAGAGGACGGCAAAATGATAAGGAGTGAGAGAGAGGAAGAAATAAAAGGAGAGAGGGAGATCAAAATAGAGGGAGAGAGAAAGGAAGGCGAAGAGGGATTGGGAGGGAGCGAGGGGGAGCTTGAGAGATAGGAAGAAAATGAGAGGGAGGGATTGGCAAAGGGAGAGGAGAGAGAGAGGGAGGGGAAGAGGGGGAGAGAGAGGGAGAGGGAGAAGGAAGAAGGAGAGGGAGAGCAGGGTGGAGAGGTAAAGGGAGAGGAAAAGGGAGAGGGGGATGGATGGGAGAGGCATATGGAGAGGTAATATATGCTCCATTCTCGAAAGGGAAAAAAGAAAAAACCTTATTTCTCTTTATCAACACATGCTTGAAACATATCTTTTCTGATTCGCCTCAACTTGACAATTAAAACAAGTAAATCGCATAAATACTCACATTTTGAATTTTCATACCTGTAAATTACGCCTTTATTTATTTAAATGTATGGAAATAAAGTACGAGTAAAGCTCAAAGTATTTTATCATGTTATGATTTACGTTGCAGAATGACAATTTGACACATTTAGAAAATCACGCTTATTTTATTATAACATAATTGTACATCAGGGAAATATGAATACATCTTAATTTGTTACCATATTCAATGAATTACTAGCGTTAAAACAATTTTATAACTTATTGTGAATGATGGTTTGTTCCCTGTTCCATCATGGGCCACTCAAGTAAATGGGGTTGCACATACTAATGATCGGGGGTCGAATGGGGATGGTAAATGTACTAAAGTGAATATGCAACTTAAATCCCATATTTCATGCAACAACCGTATAAAATCCATAGTTAACACATAGTTCATAATCCACCGTTCATAATATATGATTCCGGATTCGATCTCAATTCATGATTTATGCCTTTGAACATAAATTAGGTTTGTGAAATCTCACCAATAAAATGGCCACAAGGTTTGATCCAAATCGAAAACCACCAAACTTGGTCGTCGACGGCCTTCTGAAGAAATCTCGTCTAATATGGCGACAATTGGACTAATTTTCTCGAACATTTTTAAAATTCCCTTTATATATTCCTCCACCAAGTTTAGCCTACAAGTTAGTACTACTCTTCAAACAACCTTCCTAATATTTTTTTTTGTCGTTTGAATTTGGCCCTACTAAAGAGTCATTATAACCTGTGACGCCGAGCTACTATCGGGGAAGTACAATGATCCGTACAATGAATCGTACCTGCAGCTAGTTATCCTGTATTCCTAATAGTACACCATAGGTCACTATTAGGGTTGATAATTTTAGTTACTTAAAACATCTTTTCTCCGTGCACACTTGTACTATTTTTTATCAGAGAATGTCAATCGGAAAGTGAGAATCTTACCTTTCAATCGAAACATCGGGACTGCCAAAAGTGTACGGATAAATATGCTTTAAATGGCGGAAAAAAAGTATATGGCGATACACGGTGCACTCTTGTAGTTAGACATTATCAAAGGAGGAAACGAGGAAATGCAGAAGACGCTCAGCTATGAGAGTAATACGGAAAGGTAATTTAAACGGACGCTATTCTTGTCGTTACTCGCCAGTAAAACCGCGTGGTACACAAGCTGTCTAATGGTACAATTTTGTACTTTCGAGGCTGCATTTACTTACTGGTCAGTAAGGTTCCGTCAACGAAATAATACACGGAAATGTCGTTGGGTTTGTCGTTTTCTTTTGTAGAACCGCGCCGATTGACTGTTACCAACTCACAAAATGTGAAAAAACGCTATGCCAAAACTCAAAATGTAGCAGCGGGAGTGGTTTGTACTTGGCGTAGGAATTGACGTTATCATATACAAATAGGTACAAAACTAGTACAAACATTGTACAAATTGACGGGAAACAAAATTGTTTACATTGACTTCCCAGAGTCAACCTATTTAGCTCACGACGGGTGAAAAAAATCAAAAATAAAATATTGCGGGTCTAGTCTGTTCTTTTCAAAGTGAAAACTTCAAATTTGTGGAATTTAACCTAATAAGTCCAGCGCACGCGGCTTCTTTTGTCAAAATAATAAAGTACAATGAAAGTACACCGTGATTCTCTATTAGCGTTAATGTTATTTTCGTCATTTAAAACATAGTTTCTCCGTACACCTTTGTCCGGTTGTAGATCTAACGGTTGCGATTGAAATATAAGATTCTCAGCTTTCGAATGCCCTGTCTCAAATTGAAAATTGAACAAGTGTGCACAGAGAAAAAATGTTTTCAGTGGTGAAAATTATTAACCCTAATAACGATTCATGGTGTACAAGTAAGTACCAGTAATGAGAGTCACCACGATTTAACTTTCACAACGAAAGGTATCACAAATCTGAATCGACAGTCTGAAACGCCCCGATAAAGTCGAATGCTTGAACCACATGGGTTTTGTACTTTTGTTCGTGTGATTTCAACAAGACGTTGGCGAACACTGCTTTCCCACGTGGCAGCTTTTTATCGATTTCGCACTAAATTTGTGGTTTCGTTTCTGTACGATCCTGCGTTGGACTCTTGTTTCTATGTTGCAATTGTGGTCTCCGTTGTCAGCGGAAGCTGATCTTGCACTCATATCGATATTTCTTCTATCTTTCAATATAGGACATTCCCGCATTGTACTCATTCGATGTGATTCTCCTTGGTTAAAACCATAGTTCAAATGTAGGCGCTATTATGGTAGGCCTTTGGTAGGCGCACAAAACATGAAACAAAACTCGCGTAGAGTAGGCATTCTGTATGTGTGTGCGTTGTGTTAGGATATTGTACTGAGCACTTACTTAGCGACGAGATACTCGCGTAGCTAAAGTAGCGACGACTAGCGATGAAAGTTGTCTCGTCGCTAGATATTTGAAGTGACGTAGAAAGTTAGCGACGAAGTAGTTTCGTCGCTGGATATTTGAAGTGACGTAGAAATTAAGTGTTTGTTTCGTTTCACGTATGTTTGAATAGTACTATAGAAGTGACGTGGAAATTGCTTGGTAGTTTCGGTTTACGTAAGTTCAAGTCGTACCGTGTGATTCAAGTTGGTTCGCAGTTGACTTTCCTAGTCGTACCGTGTTGTTGAAGTCGGTTCAACGTATTGGTCGTGCTTTTTACCACGTTGATTCCTACACGTTTCTAGTCGTGTACCTATATATATTAGTTGAGACTTCGTGGTAGAATTATCTTTAAGGAGGCGTAGCTTGTTAAGGAGGCATAGAAAGATCAGAAGTAAAAGGAAGGAAGAAAAGAAGTTGTATTTGCATTGTATTTAATATATTGAATATCTTTTTGGAGGAACACCATTGTTGTGTGTGCATTTTATTTGGTTTGTAATCTTTCAATTGGTATCGGAGCGGAATAGTGGCAACATTTGCCGGTATGGCGGAGAAAGGATAATCCCCAGCGGAAACTAGTGGGGGAGTTAGTGGAGGAGGAGTTACAGGGACACAATATGATGAGTATGACGAATGGGGGGAGAAAAATGTGAATATGGACGAAAGAACGTTTGAACGCTTTCAAGAGTTTCTCAAAACACAAGAAGATGATGGAGATGGAGGAGTAAGTGGAAACTCACGCAACTCTAAGAAAAAAAAAAAAAAAAAGGGAAAATCTAAACTTTATGAGGAAGAGGAGGAGAGCGAAGATGATGATTTTAAATTGTTTAATAAAACCATTGTCTTCACGGGTTCAACCTATGCAATTTGGAAGAGATACATTCGAGGAGCATTCACACTGAAAAAACTTTGGGACATCGTTATCGGGGAAGAAACACGACCGGATCCTTCCGTGGATCCAGCTGGAGCACATAAGTGGGACAAGAAAGATATGGCGGTCTCCACCGCACTTATACAAAGTTGTGCTAGTTCTATGCATGAACGCCTTCTAACTCATGATAGGGCTTTTGATTGTTGGACCGCTTTGCAAAATGCTTTTGAAAATGGATTTGAGGCAAATGAAAATTATCTCTTTGAGGAGTATATTGGGTTTTGAATGAAGGAGAATGAGTCCATTGATGATGGAGTCAAAAGGTTTAATGTTATCATAGAACAACTTAACTCACTCAATAACTTCCCTACAGAAAAAGACAGGTTGTTTGTTTTCATGAGGAGTCTTCCAAGCAAGTTTGCGGTAGCAAAGGAGGTCATCAAGGGGCGAGAGAAACCAACAATGGCATACACTATCAATCACTTGAAAAGTACGGAGAAGGAGAAAGCAACACCGAAAGAGAAAAACAAGGGGTCATCCTACCAGAGTTATCAAGAGGAGGATGACGGAGGAGCTTACAACTTTAGGGGATCTAGGGGGAGAGGAGGTGGACATCGTGGACGAGGAGGCAGGTCACAGGGCCCATGGAGAGGCTTATATCAACGTGATACCTCTCAGATGACTTGTTACAATTGTAACGAGATTGGGCATGGCTCTTTTGAATGCCCAGACAAAAGCAAACAGTGTAACGTTTGTCATAAATGGGGACACACTGGTCTCGGTTGTTATCAAAACAAGGGAAACAATCGTGGAGGGGACAATTTAGAGGCAGAGGAAGTGGAGGAAGTGGAAGTAGCTCATCAAGTAGAGGGGATTTTGTTGGGGATGGGCCAATGGGACAGGATTAAGAATTTTTTGTTTCACTTATCGAGGAATCACAGGAAAAGGAGGATATTCTATTTCACACACGAGGTAAGGAGAGTAAGGGAAAATTTAACAGTTGGATCATAGATTCAGGTGCCACACATCACATGTGTTTAGATCTAAGACTATTCAGTGACATTAGAAAACTCACTATACCAAAATCCATCATAGTGGCTAATGGTTCAAGAATGGTCATCGATACAGTGGGAACAGTACGGTTGGATCTACCAACACAAGATAAGGAAGGGAAAATTAGAGTCAATAGAGTAGGCTCTAACAATGTGCTCTATAATCCAGGGGGGTTCATTAATCTCTTAAGTGTTCCACAGCTTCAAAAGAAAGGAGGAAGAGCCACATGCTTAGAAAGAGGTAGAATCATTTTGAGTAGTAAAACAGGGCCATTTGCAGAAGGCATTGTGACTAAAAATATGCAAAGTAGATTGATTTGGAGAAAACCAAAAAATAGGACGGCAGATGAAGAAGGTCATCTCCATTCGGCAAAAGTCAACAAGGAGGACCTGACGTTGTGGCACCATCGTATGTGTCACACTTCAGAGAGTAACATTAAGGAGATGATTCGTCATGGGGCGGTTTGAGGGCTAGATGTGGCAACAGTAAAAAAGGTCATTGGATGTGTTGGATGCACAAAAGGGAAACATAAAAGGAAGCCTCATCCGGTGAAAGATCTTCAATTCAAAGCGAATGCCCCTCTAGATCTAGTCCATGTAGATCTTTGTGGGGACACACATCTAGAAACCATTGGAAAAAATAAGTACATTATGGTGATAGTTGATGATTTCAGCAGAAAGACATGGGTATATCTTTTAAAAGCTAAGTCAGACGCTCTTGAAACATTTAAAGACTTTGTGGTCATGGCTGAGAGGGAAAGTGGGAGGCAGGTAAAGGCGGTACGCTCAGACCGAGGAGGTGAATTTCTTGCTTTCGCCGATTACTGTAAAGAGACGGGGATTAAGCAGCAGTTCACGGCTCCTTATTCCCCACAATCGAATGGAATTGCAGAGAGGAAGAATCGGACATTGCAAGAGATGGTACGCGCCATGCTCCATACGACGAAACTCACGCATCGTCTTTGGTGAGATGCAATCAGGGCAGCTAACCATACTACCAAAGAAGAAAAAATTCTGCTTTGGGCAACAAAACACCGGAGGAACTTTGGAGTGGACAAAACACCTACGGTAAAACACTTAAGGATTTGGGGATGTGAGGCTATGGGATACATAGAGGAAAGAAATCGGGAGGGAAAGTTTGTTGCATGGTCATGGGAAGGATATTTTGTGGGATACAGTGAGAACTCAATGCAGTATAAGATTTACAACCCAGTCACTAGAAGGGTTAAAGAGTTTAGAAATGTGGAGTTTAATGAGAATTTGGAATGGATGGTGAAGGGAGCTAATGAGTCCAAACGAGCTCAAGATTACGAGGAGGAAAGTCATTATGAGAAGTTCACAGGAGAGGAGGAAGAAGAGGACAAAGTTTTGGCAGAGGTAGAGACGAAGAAAAAGGTGCGATTTGTAGAGAAACCGTTAGAGAAAGTTTTGACACCTAAGCTTAGCGGCACCAAGTCACAAGGAGACAAGGTCACCAGAGAATCACCCACAGGCATTGACAACGTGACATCAGAAGAGATAACCCTAGAGAAGGAGGATGATGACAAGATTGAGAACAGTGATTCGGATAAAGAATTTGCGGATGACGTACGGAGAAGTAAAAGATCCACTAAAAGGAAGGCAACGGAACTATTTTCACCTGGACAGTCATATAAAAAGCAAACCAGCTACCAGAGGGCAATTTCCGAAATTAGAGAAGGAAGGGCGTAATCCTTTCTCTTATGAAAGGCAATTACAGAAAATCGTCCGGCGGATCCTCAATCAAACCAAGAGGCTCGAGACTCGGACGAATGGGAGGAGAAGTGGAAACCGGCGTTTATCAAAGAATTTAATTCTGTAAAATCGAATGGGTGTTTTGAATAGGTAGATTTACTGCTTGGTAAGAAGGCGATTGACTCAAAGTGTGTTTTTAAGACAAAGACGGGGCTTCGGGAGAAATTCTTAAGTATAAGGCGCGGTTAGTATGTAAAGGCTTTCAGCAGAAGGAGGGTATTGATTATTGTGAGACTTTTGCTCCTGTGGTTAAGTTTGATTCTTTGCGAGCAATTATTGCAATGGCGGCTGCGGAAGGAATGCATATCAAACAGATGGATGTAGAGACAACTTTCTTAAATGGAGAACTAGAAGAGGAGGTGTATATGAAAATTCTAGAAGGAGTTCCTAGAAAGAATGGAAAAGTATGGAGGTTGTGGAAGGCTTTGTATGGTTTGAAGCAGGCACGAAGAACATGGAACCATAAGCTTCACAAGGTCTTACTAATTTTGGGATTTAGGAGGCTTACTGCAGATCGTGGAGTGTATATTCGGGGAGAAGGTAGGGACATGGCATTTTTCAGTGTTTACGCAGATGATTTCATTTCTACCTCTCACAACTTGGATTTACTTGAAGAATTAAAGATTGAATTTCGAATGTATTTTAAAATCACAGACTTAGGAGATGCACAATACATTGTGGGAGTTCAGATTCAGAGAAGGAGGAATAGAGATATTAAGTTAAGCCAGGAACAATATGCAAAAGAGGTACTTGAAAGATTTTGGTTTTTAGATTGTAAGCCACTTGCAACTCCCCTTGATCCTCGTGATAAGCTTTCTAATTTTGTTAAAAGTCCCGACGTTGATGCCCCGTATAGGGAGGTGGTCGGAAGCCTAATGTATTTGAGTGTCGGTACTAGGCCAGACATTAGTGCCGCAGTGAGCGTGGTTAGTCGGTATTGTAGCAATCCGAAAAAAATACATTGGGAGGCAGTGAAGAGAATCTTTAGATAATTGGCTGGAACACTTAGTCTTGGAATTTTTTATAAGAAGGGTGAGGGCTTGAGTTGTTATGGATATTGTGATGCCGACTATGGAGGAGACCATGATACAGGAAGGTCTACGTCAAGATATGTCTTTTTACTTGCAAGAGGAGCGATCTCGTGGAATTCCCGTTTGCAACCTACTGTGGCACTTTCATCAACGGAGGCGGAGTATATGGCAACGTGTCATGCTGCGAAGAATGCTGTATGGATTAAAGAATTTCTATCGGAGGTTGGAGTGGAAAAAGAATGCATGCAAATATTAAGTGATAATATGTCTTCCATTGCACTTAGTAAAAATCCTATTTTGCATAAGCGCACTAAACACATTAAAATTCAGTGGCATTTTGTTCGAGATTTGGTTGCGGAAAAAGAAATTGAATTTTTGTTTGTTCCTACAGAAGAACAAGCTGCTGATATGTTAACCAAAGCAGCATTGAAGAAAGTGTATGAAATGGGAAAGTAGTTAGTGGGCATGGAGTAAGAGGGGGCTTTAAGTGTCTCAATAACAAGGGGAATGTTAGAATATTGTACTGAACACTTACTTAGCGACGAGATACTTTCGTAGCTAAAGTAGCGACGACTAGCGACGAAAGTTGTCTCGTCGCTAGATATTTGAAGTGACGTAGAAAGTTAGCGACGAAGTAGTTTCGTCGCTGGATATTTGAAGTGACGTAGAAATTAAATGTTCGTTTCGTTTCACGTATGTTTGAATAGTACTATAGAAGTGACGTGGAAATTGCTTGGTAGTTTCGGTTCATGTAAGTTCAAGTCGTACCGTGTGATTCAAGTTGGTTCGCAGTTGACTTTCCTAGTCGTACCGTGTTGTTGAAGTCGGTTCAACGTATTGGTCGTGCTTTTTACCACATTGATTCCTACACGTTTCTAGTCGTGTACCTATATATTTTAGTTGAGACTTCGTGGTAGAATTATCTTTAAGGAGGCGTAGCTTGTTAAGGAGGCATAGAAAGATCAGAAGTAAAAGGAAGGAAGAAAAGAAGTTGTATTTGCATTATACTTAATATATTGAATATCTTTTTGGAGGAACACCATTGTTTTGTGTGTATTTTATTTGGTTTGTAATCTTTCACGTTGTGCACACTCTTGTACGAACTTACGAAAGGGAGAGGGATGTTTAGCACACGCTTGTACGAACTTACAAAAGGGAGAGGGATGTTTAGTCCTTTTATGAAATACAGGATTTTTGATCAGTGCCATATAACTCATGCTATCATAAAATACTTTCATACATCCAATTGAAATGCCTAACTCTCCGAGCATTTATTTCACCCAAACTGTAGCCTTCGATGTATGACAGGCTGACATATATTCGGCCTCGGAGCGTGGAACTCTATGAAATCGCAGCTCCACCGAATACAAATGCATATCTGGAAGTTGATTTTCCGGAATCATAATCTCCTCCCCAACATGCATCACAGTAGCCAAAACATTCCAAATCTCCATCTGATTGAAACACGAATCCGAGGCTGACCATTCCAACCAAATGATGGAAGATCCATTAAACCGCCTCCAAATGCGGTTTCTTTGGTGCTTGGCAATACCTGTTGACAACAAAAACTGCAGCAAGAATATCTGGCCGCGTTCCCACACTCAAATACATCAAATTTCTGATGGCTTCGCGATACGGCACCTTAATTGTCTCCAGATTTTCCAACTTAGAATATTGCACTTTCGGATCCAAGGGAGTCGAAAGCTATTTAGCATCAGTCATAGAAAACCGTGCTAAAACCTCCTTGCAATATTGCTCTTGACTGAGTTTGATAAATCCAGATGCATCCCGAATAACCTCAATTCCTTCACCTTTCACAAACACACCGGAATCCGAAGTAGTCCAAACAAAACCGAAATCAATTAACACCTTTTAGAGTCTCAGATACCACGTTCTCGGGGCTTGACTTCCGAAGTTTCCACACAACATTGGGTTGAGAAGTCACCCCCTCCGGAAATTTCATATATACTTCCTCTTCCAATTCACCATTCAAGAAAGCCGTCTCGAAATCTGATTCCTGCAAATCCGAATTCTCTTCCATTTTATGTTTCTCCTTGAAATCTAAATCCTTCTGTACTTCCCCAGCTGATTCCATTACGGATTTAAGATCCTCGTTGAAATCAATATTCCGAGATTCAAACACCACTCTCCTACACGGGTCATACACACGATACAGGCTCCCTTTAGTGCTATGCCCAACAAATATTCCTGTCCAACTCCTTGCAGAAAATTTCCCTGTCTTTTTTCTATGTTCAACATAGATGGTTGCCTTACATCCCCAAACGCCTAAGTGCCGGACACACGACACAATCCCACTCCATAACTCATTAGGGGTCTTATCACCCGAAATTGAAGTCAACCGCCGGTTGCAAATGTAATTGGCGGGGAGAATTGCATCTCCCCATAAGAAGAAATTTTGCCCACTACTATGTATCATGGCACGAACCATCTCTTGGAGAGTTTGATTCTTTCTCTCCACAATTTTATTTGATTCGGGAGAATGAAGAGCCGTAAATTGTTGCCTAATCACCCTCTCTTTACAAAACTCCGTGAGAGCCATAAATTCACCTTTGTTATCCGACCTCACCGATTTTAATTTGTGATCCGATTGATGCTCGGCCATCACAACCCACTTTTGAAACTTCTCAAAAGTATCCGATTTATGTTTCAACAAATGCACCCAAGATTTCCGTGAGTAGTCATCAATGATGACAAAGATGTATAGATGCCCACCCAAAGACCTTGGCATGACATGGCCACAAAGTTCCACATGAATAAGTTCCAATGGATTTTTGGCTCGATACTTTATATCTTTAACTGGATGTGGATCGCGTTTTTGCTTCCCCTTACTACAACCACCACATCCATTCACCTTCTCTTCAGTAGTGAGTTCCATTCCTCGAACCAAAGAATTTCGAATCATCCGCTTAAGGTTCCCCTCGGAGGTATGGCACATACGTTGATGCCATAGATCGAGGCTACCTATTTGGAGTGAAAGTTGATTAGCCAAAGACACGGCCTGACCCTAAACTTTCGGTCTTTTCCAAATCAAACAACTTTGCATGCTATCCGTCGATTAACTTTTGGTCTTCCCGAAATCAAACAACTGTGCATGCTATGCGTCACGAATCGAGAAGCCACTTGTGTCCCCATAGAATTGTCCACTACGATACTCCAATAGGATTTTGAAACCACTTGACCGTCGACTTTCTTAATCTGTGGTACACGAACGAGATTCACGACTCCATTTGGAAAGTAGAGCGCATTATGAAACCTTGTTGAAGTTACTCTCTCATTCTCGAACTCATGTTGAACAGGCAAATCTAGCAAAACGGTTCCGATTGTATCGATTGGGATCTTATGGCCACTAGCAAATTTAATGTTCTTTGGAACTTTCAACATGGTCATCTCCTCAAAGAGTGTCTTATCCGTACAAACATGATGAGTTGCACCAGAGTCAATAATCCACTCCGTAGTAACATCCTCATCATTGACCCTATCCTAATCCATGTAAAGATAAATCGAGAAATTTTGGAATTCGTCTCCGGACTTGTCACCAAACTCCTTGTAATATCCATGACTACCTTCATGATCGGATCCACCACCTCGGCCACCACCACTCCCACGACCACAGTCACCTCGTCCACCTCCTCTTTCCGAACGTCCATCAACCCGATCATAACATTGCGTACTCACGTGCCCTTAACGCTTACAATTGAAACACTGCTTTTCTTTGTCTGGACATTTTGCCGCAAAGTGTCCTTGTTTCTGACACTTGTAGCACGTAACGTTCAAGGCATTAGAATCAGCCCGAACCTAACTGCCACTCGGTTTCTCTCTTCCACCTCCTCTACTGCCGCCACCTGGACCTCGAGGTGTTCCTCTTAGAGCCCCTCTACGAAAGAGGTTGAGATCCGGGGCTTTGGTTGCGATAGCATTAAGCGAGGTTGTTTTTCTGGCCCCAATATTCGAAATTTCTCTTGCTTTATCTACTTTCTTCAAATAGCTCACGATATACTCATATGTTTCCCGCTTCTTGGATTGAAGGATATCACAAGGATTTTGAAGATACTCCGGAAGATCGTTTAGAAAAACTTGAAGTTTGTGCTCTTCATCCAACATTCTACCAAGATTGGTAAGTTGTTCGACAAGAATGTTTAAACGTTTAACGGCATCATCAATTGATTCATTCAGCTTAAACTTGAATTGAATCAATTCTTTGAAGACATATTGCCCCTTATCCTCTACTGCTTTCTCAAACTGACCCTCAAGGCCCACCCAACACTCATGTGCAGTGTAGTAGGCCAAAAAGAAGTCTTAAGCTGAACTTGTACAACTTTGCATCAATCTTGTGTAAACAGAAATATCATTTGGCAACCACAACTGTCGACCTTTCAAATCCTTGGGCCTCTTTTTTTCACTTGTAACTATCCCCTACAAATTTTTGAGAACTAACTCTCCCTTGATGTATTTCCTCCACACCATATAATTCGAAATATTAAACAATATGGCCTTTCCCGGCATCCGAAAAGAGTCATCTTTCTCAACGTCATCTCTAACATCTAAGTCTCCATCCACCATTATTGCCTTTCCTTTCCGTATCCTATTTTTGTTTTTTTTTTCATCTTCACTGCTCTCTGAATTTTTGAACTTTTTGTACTTTCTGAACTCTCACTGTCACTGGAGCTGGGACTCAGCTCTTTTATTTTCTTCTTCCCTTTACTGACTTTCTTTTCTAACTTACTCCTCTTTTTCATTGCCCGCACCCACTCATCAAAGGTAAAACGAGGACTGTGCTCAACATTGGTACCACTGCCACTAACCGTATTTTGACTAAAGGGATCCGGAGGAAGATATTCTTCGGACTTAGGATTAAAACCGGGTCTGTCCCCTTAAAATCCCCCTCCAAAGCTGAGTTCCCTTTCACTAGGCTCACGGGAAGGAACCTCGGGGGAGCGTTGCTCCTTCGAAGGCTCCGGTGTAAACCTTTGACCTACAGCTGAAGAAGGAGTGTTTTTCTTCTTCTTCCCCATCCTGCCATACCTCACACACTCCTAACAGGGAGCAAAGCCTGCTCCGATACCAAATGTTAAGATCACTACTATCCACTCAGTTTAAACTTTATTGCACAGCGGAAGCATTCACCATTAATCACATATAAGAAGATTCACAGATCACATTGATCAATACACATTTACATTGCACCAAAGCTTTTCTGTACATAATTTCTCACCATTTTTTCTTACTAACATTAACCCAATCTGAAATTGTAAGCAAATTTTGAAAAGAAAAAATAACAAAACAACGTTAAGGTTTACTCGTGATTAAGGTTTCTTGAGGTTTTATGTTTTATTCAATTGTAATATAATTTTTGGTTGATTTAATGACCATACATAGTTTTTGATCACGAAATAAGTTCATGGCAAAGTTCCATTTTACATTGACATGCAACGATCTGTATGTGCTATTTTCTGATTTAAGATTCCAAAGCTGTTATTTTTTTTATGTGCTACATATTTGCTAGATACATATCAAAATAATACTACTAATAACAATCGGTCAATTCACAATCACTTCAAATATTTCAAAGTGAGATTATTTGATAGATTTTTGTTGTTCTACAAAATCTTGAAAACAAACAAAATTCATTTCCATCGCAAAATTTGAAAATCGATACCAATTTTTTTGTACATTTATTTCTTTTTAGTAATTTTTTTTCTTACTAGAATTATTATGATTTTTGTTATTAGTTTTCGTATATTTATTGTTATCACAAGCAATATGTGAAACTAAAGAAGTGAAATAAAAAAAGAGAAGGGGTAAGTAATAAGATACGAATATGTATACATGGTTCATGGTTATTGTTCATACATATTTATGTGTGAGGCATAATTTAAATAGACATGTATCTTTTGTTTTTTATTTTATATGGTCTGATAATTTATTTTTTGTTTTCTCAATAGTATTCGGTTTTTTATTTTTCTTGTTTTAAATTGGTTTGTTTTTTTTTATGAAAAATTATAAGTATGAAGTGACAAAATAAAAGAAAAAAACCAGAAGATTGTGGAGCTGGGGTTCGAGAGAGGAAAGGGGCAAAACTATGCAAACACACATAATTATTATTATCAATTAGTTTATTTCAGAGAGGGAGTGTATGCAAAGCAATGAGAGAGCTTGGGGTCGAGGTGTTAGAAGACCAAAAAAAGAAAATAAAACAGTGAAGTATGAATATTAAAAAGTATTTTTTTTTGTTTGGTTAAATTTTGTTCTTTTTATTTTTTGGCTTATGATAACTCTTTTGTTTTTTATTTAATAGTCTGGTATATTTTATTTTTTGTTTTCTATGTACAGATAAATTTAATACGGAGTGTGTATTTATACATACTTGTTATTGGTACTTGGTACATATGTATAAGCATAGAATAATGAATGGGGAAGAGAAAAAAATAAAGTGAAGAAATCAAAGTGTATAACGA
>JBBHKE010001518.1:98715-123466 GCA_037447655.1 Zygnema cylindricum
TAACAATGATGATGATGTTGATAATATTTAAAATTATTATTTTAAAGTAATAATAATAATGATAACAATGATTACAATAATAATGTAATCATCTATAGTAAAAGTCCAGAAATAAATAAGAAAAAAAATTACACAATAGTAAACTTTAATAAAAAAACCAAGTACATAAAAAAAAATGTTAAAGAAGGTTAAGAAATGAGGACTTCGAATAAAAATTTAACTATAAAGAACAAGGAAACTCAGCATTGCGCGATTCAGGATTCAGATCATGAAATACTAAAGGGAATCAACAAAGGAAAAGATTCTACAAGTACCCGAAAGGAATCTTTCTACACAATCAAAAAAGTACAAAAACGGTAAATAAAGTACTAGACTTAGGACTTAGCGCGTTACGACTCAAAGGAACAAGAAATATCAATTTAAAAATAAGCTTCAGGAGTAAAGAATTGGAAGAAATTGTAAAAAAAAATACATGAACCAAAAAAATAATTTCAAATGATAACACATTAAAAAAAAGAATAAATAAAGACCTGAAAATGATATCTACTAATGTAATAATAACATTAGTAACAATAGTAATAATAATAATGAAATTTTATTATTAAAATTTATAATAGTTGTAGTAGTAGTAACAATAATAATAATAACAATAATAATATTAATAATGATACTAATAATAATAATAATAATAATAATAATAATCATCATAACATTAATATTATAATAATAATAGAAATAATAATAACGATGATTATAAATAAATGAAAAGACAGAAAATACTAATTAGTGTTATAATAACACTTCTAAATTATAAAGAAGTTATAACAAACAAATTGATAATAATCAAAAACAATTAATTAACAACTTTAATGTTTACTTATAGGAGTTAAAAACAATAATAAATAGTCAATCATGATATTAAATAACAATTGTTTGTAACCATTACCATTGAAGCAAAAATATCTCAAGTTAAAAATAAAAATTAGTCCTTTTTGATCACCATTAATAGGATATTTGGAAACAAACTTCAGTTTTTATAAGAGAGAGGTATTAAGACCAATTTGTTCTTTAATTTTGTCCGTTGATTTGTTTTTTTTATTTTCATTTGGAAATGTATTTTTGATGCAGAGATTTGCTATTCTCTTTATGTTTCTTTTTAATGAAGCTTAATTATTAAGATTTAAGCAATACTAAGTGATCAATAAAACTAAAATAAAAAATTGAACAACAGGTTGTAACAAAAGGGGAGACGGGGGGGTGGGAAAGGGACACTGCAAAAAGGAAGAGGGTGGGGGTTGCATATGAACAAATGCGAATGTGTGCTTGAAAATCATAAATTTGTATTGTTTTATTCCCTCGATGTGCAATTTTGTTTTAGCTTTTCTCTAAAACTTTTTTCGAGGATGCTTGATGTTACAGATATCTAGATGTCAAGAAGTTGAGTGGAAGCATTCCATCGTCCATCGGTCAAGTGACAAACCTCCAAGGCCTGTAAGACACACGACTCAATGATTTTGTTACGCATAAAAAAAAGGTTCAAAATGGAAATGGTTTGTTGCAAAAAGTAGCTCACTAAAGATTTATTTTTTATTCGTACCTTTATTTTGATTTTAAAATATCTAATTAGGGAAATTTTTGTGACTTGTCGGTGGAAAAGATAAGGGAGGGGTGAGGAGGGGCGGGTGAGGTAAATGGGGACGGGCGTAGGGAGGGAATCATGATTACAACAGATGTGGATAGATGTGGAAAAAAGCTGGGTCACGGGGCGACAAGGGGTGGGGGGTCGATGAGGGGTGGGAGGGAAGGGGATCCTTGAAAAAGCTATGCAATGTATTATGTGTTTCTCCAATTGTTTTGTACATTTATTTATTTTTAATAAGTTTTTTTATTATTAGAATTATTATGATTTTTGTTATTAGTTTTCGTATATTTATTGTTATCACAAGCAATATGTGAAACTAAAGAAGTGAAAGAAAAGAAGAGAAGGGGTAAGTAATAAGATACGAACATATATATACATGGTTGTTGTTCATACACATTTATATGTGAGGCATAATTTAAATAGACATGTTTCTTTTGTTTTTTATTTTACATGGTCTGATAATATTTTTTTTGTTTTGTCAATAGTATTCAGTTTTTTATTTTTCTTGTTTTAAAATTGGTTCATTGATTTTTTTTTTTAATGAAATTTTATGAAAAATTTCATGTATGAAGTGACAAAATAAAAGAAAAAAGCCAGAAGATTGTGGAGCAGGGGTTCGAGAGAGGAAATGGGCAAAACTATGCAAACACGCATAATTATTATTATTAATTAATTTATTTCAGAGAGGGAGTGTATGCAAAGCAATGCGATTGTTTGTGTGAAACTTGTTTATTGTTATTTTTGCCTCAATATTTGAAGTTTTCAATTTTTTTCATTGATTGGTTTTGTGGATATCGATGTCACAGATGGTTGAATAATATTCAATTGAGTGGAAGAATTCCATTGTCGATCGGTCAATTGACATCCCTCAAATTATTGTAAGGCACATGAAACTATGGTTGTCTTATGCATCGAAAATGTGTTCTAAATGGAAATTGATTGTTGCAAAAAGTCGGCCGGTGCATTGAAGTTTGTGAAAAAAAGACTTTTGTTTGTTTTTCAGTCTTATCTATGAAGATCTAATTATAGAATTTTACGGGGCTTGATGGTCGAAGTGGGGAGCGAGGGGAGTCGGATGGGGTAGAGGGGCGGGGCAGGTGAAGGGATCGTGATTGACATAGATGTGGATTAAAATTTGTCATGTCACAATTTACCCCTTGTACGTTTAAGTGGGTTATCTAATACTGTTTTTTTTTAGCTTGCTTTTTTATCTATTTATCATTTTTCGGATTAATTTCTTTTATGAACTGAAAGAAAGAATTTTGAGCTTACAATTAAATCAATTTTCTTTGTGGAAAAGGAGTTAACATTCAATAACAAAAATTAGACAAAAACAACTACTTGATGTCAACAAAGAAACAAAAAAATAACATCTAAAAAATGGAGGTAAAGCGTAGATCATTATCAATGATCAAATCTTCGTAGAGTCAGGGGAATTGAAATGGTTTTTCTTAGTACAAGAGTGTGATGTCTTTCGCTCCCTCTGCGGATATAGTTGCGCAAAAGTGCACCATTTTGAGGACAGTATGGTGAGTATCTTGAATGGGTGGCATCCCACATTGAGCCAATTTTTTCGACGAAGGTCGAGACTTGCAGAAAAATGGAATTCCTTGAGTTGTAAACTCTACTTTCTAGTAGGCAAACATCAGGCATGAATTCATAACATTCCATGAATTTGCGGATCGATGGCCAGCAATGAAAGGATCGATGATAAAATTTGAGCTCACTTACAAACACTTATAGCAACAGGAGCATTCAGAATATAAAACATTACATCAACATTGAAGAGACATTTTAGAAAAAAACACATTAATAAAAAACTGAAATTACAATTTTTTCTCTCTTCTATTACTCCATATAATCCTCCAATTTCTCATTTATTCATTAACACACAGTCATGGTGTCCCTTAAATACAATACCAGCTATGGCGTGACACGTGTGAGCGTGCGCCGCCAAGAAGCCTCCAGAAATCTGCCACCTGTCCGCAGATTAAGCTAGAATACTCTAAATTTCACTAAGGGCTGAAACATAGCAAAACAACAAGCTAAGACTAAAATACTAGACAAAGCTAGAAGTACTGTCGTACTAAATTACGTACGACAATCTAGACGCGAAACGAAACAACAAATATATTTCGCTTAACAACTAGAACTTGATCTAAATACACATAACTGTACTTTCGGTACATTCTAGAAAGTATAGTTTTTCTTTCGCGAAATCAAACTGATTCCGCGTGCGTACGATTCTTTCAATGAATCGTAACAAGAAAAACTCACGCGAAGTATTTCTTGGAAGGAACAGGGAAGAGGAAGTGCAAGATGGAGAGGGAGGGGGATTGGAAGGATGAGGTGGAGGAGGGGGACAGAGGAAATAGAAGCTGTGGGAAGGCAAAAAAGGGGAGATAGAGTGAGAATGAGAAAAGAACACAGAGCGGGAGAGGGAGAGATCAAAAGCGAAATGCAAAGAGGGAATAAAGAGAGATAGGGAGAGGGAGAGAGAGGCACTGGGAGGTGGAGATGGTGGAGAATAAAGATCGAGGAGTGGAGGAGGTCCGGGAAAAGGATAAGTATAGGGTGAGGTAGGGGGAAGGAAAAGAGGAAAGTTAAAGGGGGAGGGAGAGGGATGGAATGGAAAGGGGGAAGGAAGAAATAAAAGAAAAGGAAAGAGGACATGGTGGTGGGAGGAAAGGAGTTTCTCAATGAAATTCTGGATCACGGAACTGGTATCTATCCTCGATGTTCTAAAATTCGGGCTTTAAAGCCAAGTCATCCTATGTTCACATCACAAAATTAGAAACAAGTGGATACTCAAAACGGAGAATACTTTTCAACATTTTGGGCCTTATTATGTCTTTGCTTAGTTTTGCTAAGGAAACTGAAATTTTGAAAGAACTAGGTTATATTTATAAATTCCATATTGGTCGCTAACGCATGAAGTTTTAAAAATAAACGACATCAGTGGAGTACATATGGCATAGTACGTCAACGGGTTTAAAAATCTATTCACAGCAGCAGCTGACGGTGGTACCAAATCTTATAAGAAAAAACGACTACGGTGGAGTATATGTAATATAGCACGTATATAGTGCAGTACGTCAATGGATTTCAAAATCTGTTCAAAGAAGCTACAACAACAGGGAAATTCTTCACAGTGGTAGAACAAGTATTTTAGTTGATGACATGTCAACCCTCAGATTATAAAACTTTCTTGTACGAATTTCATATTGTAGCCCAAAGTAATTGGATTTGGACACATGCGCTCAGACTGGTTTTAATAAAAAAATCAAATATCATACGTGTAGGAGAACCAAACCGCACTCTCAATTGAAACAAGAAACATAGAATGCTAACTCATACGACAACAAAAACAACGCTAGTTATGAGGATGCTGAAACCCAAAAGTCTACATTCGGATCCATTCTAAAGGTTAGCAGTGGAGCATGTTTTTGGAGCAACAAATTTTAGAAAGCCGCAGCTCAATCGACTATGGAGTTAGAATAAATTGTTGTGATTGCAGTCGACTATGGAGTTAGAATAAGTTGTTGTGAGTGTAGCTGTGAAAGGTCGAAGTGGGGAGCGAGGGGAGTCGGATGGGGTAGAGGGGCGGGGCAGGTGAAGGGATCGTGATTGACATAGATGTGGATTAAAATTTGTCATGTCACAATTTACCCCTTGTACGTTTAAGTGGGTTATCTAATACTGTTCTTTTTTAGTTTGCTTTTTTATCTATT
The DNA here is from genome assembly GCA_037447655.1 of Zygnema cylindricum. Lineage (NCBI taxonomy): Eukaryota > Viridiplantae > Streptophyta > Zygnematophyceae > Zygnematales > Zygnemataceae > Zygnema > Zygnema cylindricum. The sequence goes on from JBBHKE010001518.1 coordinate 104,089, forward strand.
TATAATTTTTCGGATTAATTTCTTTTATGAATTGAAAGAAAGTATTTTGAGCTAACAATTAAATCAATTTTCTTTGTGGAAAATGAGTTAACATTCAATAACAAAAAATAGACAAAAAGAACTACTTGATGTGAACAAAGAAATAAAAAAATAACATCTAAAAAATGGAGGTAAAGCGTAGATCATTATCAATGATGAAATCTTCGTAGAGTCAGGGAATTCAAATGGTTTTTCTTAGTACAAGAGTGTGATGTCTTTCGTTCACTCTGCGGATATAGTAGCACAAAAGTGCACCATTTTAAGGACAGTATAGTGAATATTGTAATTTTGTGACCTCCATTGGTACACTGAATGTCCAGCTTATATCAAACCCTTAGGATAATATTTGCACTTTTGACTTTGGCAATGAATAAGTGCCACCCTGCAACGCAAAAACTCTGACCGACTACACCCTTGTGTAGCCTGGACCCCCCTAAGCCCGCAACAAAAAACATCACTGAATTTGCTCACCTCAGTAAATTCACCTCAGCATTAAGTTATAGATGTTCAAAGACAACATATTTATACAGATAGCCTCTGGGAGAGAGGACTTTCAAAATTTTTGTCTAAGTCCTAAGAACCTACTCTTAACTACTCTAGATTCATCAAAACATCGTACCCTAAATTATGTACTTACAAAGTACGGTAGCCGTTGTACTTTATGTACGGAAATTGTCGGCACCACTCTCGGTCTACCACGTGGCATACAAGTCATCATCATTATGTCTTTTTCTTTATCAGCATCCTATAGGACGATGCCACGTGTCATTTTCCTCTTTATTAAGGAAGTACGGTCAAATATTCTCTCCCACATTCCGGCAGTTACGCGTTCCGTCCGTTTGTGATTCGGTAATAAATATTGGCTGTCCGATGTTGACAGCGCGCCGAAAAATGTCCACCGTTGAAATTCTTTATCGTGTTGACCGTTTTGAATTTCTACCGTCTTCTTCCCATGTTGACCGTTGAAAATCCCGGCTCCTTTGCGAGCCGTCGATCACGGATGACATTTAATTTCGTCCGTTGAAATTAAATGTCGTTTCATTTATTTCGTGCTTACTGTACTATCCTTCCTATGTTCGTTTCTTTTCGTTATCTTTTATATGATTTATGTTGCCGTGTCATCTGTTATATACGTTTGAAACAAAATACATGCATCGATTCTTCAAGACCTACTGGATAAGGCGTACCGACGATTCGTACGTTTTCCGGAGGTCATAGGATCAATTCCTGCTCCTGGTAGAATATCTTTTGCACAAGCTCTATCTTACCTATCTCCTCATCTGCTTGAGGCAGCCATCGCTGCCTGCAAGTTCTTAGTGACTACGACAAGTATGAGAACAATAAAATAACCATGGATTGACTAAGGAGATACATTATAAAATACCTTTTTTCAACACTCCCCTTATTTTTTAGTCTATCTTTTCTTTCAGTCAGCACTTCTCGCTACAAAATATCAATTTGGGAGAGGGAACCGGTTAAGTCATCATATCTGCTACCATTTCTCCATCTGGTCTATATTCTAAACTAATTATTTTATGCTCAACCTTTCCTCTAACAAAACTCAAATGAATATCCATATGTTTTGCTTTAAAATGATGTTTAGGGTTGCTGCAATTGCAATAGCAGCTTGATTATCACAAAATATCATTTGTATTCCACTGTTGATAAATCCAAGTTCTTGAAGCAATGATTTCACCCACATTTATTCTTTCACTGCTGAACAAAAGGCCATATATTCAGCCTCAAGGCCATATACTCAGCCTCCATGGTGAACTGAGCAATCAACTTTTGTTGCTTAGTGCTCCAACGAAAGGCCCATTCCCAACATACAACACATGGCCCATTCCCAATATACAACACATACGCAGAAGTACACCTTCTCATTAGAGCATCCCGATAACTTGCATCATTGCATCACTCCAAATGGTGATATCAGTGTTATCCCCTCCCAAATGCAACCTTAGATCTCTCGTTCCTATCAAGTATTGCATGACCCTTTTGGCCCCTTCTCAATCTTTTTTCTTAGGATCATGCAGACTCCTACCTAATATCCTTATACGTGCTGCTATTTCAGGACGGGTATAATTCATAAAGGATATCGAACTACCGACAACTTGTCTGTACGGAATAGTTTGCATAAACTTGTTTTCGTCAAGTCCTAACTCACTATCCAATATCAAGACTCCCTCTCTCGAGCTCCCCTCATTTCCCTTCTTTAACTCCATTGGAATCGTACAACTATTTGCTTTATTCATTTGAAAATTTTCAAGCATATTTCCTATTGCTTCGTTTTGAGTTAGTCTTATCGTTTTTTTCTCTCTATCCCTCTCCATCTGAATTCCCAAAGTATACTTTGCCTCCCCCAAGTCTTTCATTTCAAATCAACTTTTTAGATTATTTTCCAATTTACTAATTTTCTCTATTGATTTACTTAACACAAGCAAATCGTCAACATAGATGGCAATAAAAAATTATACCTTCCTTGTCCTCAAATAGATAGATGGAATGATCCGAACTAATTCGGATATATCCCAAACTTGGCAAACACTTGTCCAGCTTCTTTTTCCATTGGCGTGGAGCTTGCTTTAGTCCATATAGAGACTTTATCAACGTGCACACCTTACTTTCTTCTCCTTTCTCTACAAATCCTTTCGGTTGTCGTATGAAGATATCTTCTTCTAATTCTCCGTGTAAAAAAGCGGTTTTGATGTCCATTTGGTGCACCTCCATGTCTTCCTCTGCCGCTAGACTAAGTAGGATTTGGACGGAGGGAAATCTAACAACCAAAGTGAAGGTCTTCTCATAATTGATTCCCACCATTTCTGTGAACCCCTTTACCACGAATCTGGCCTTGTATCACTCAATAGTGTTATCGGGATTGAGTTTCAACTTAAATACCCACTTACATCTTATTGGCTTTTTGTCCGGAGGACAATCTACCAACTCCTATGTGGTTCTTTCCTTAATAGAAGTCATCTCATCATTAATAGTTGTCATCCATCTATTACGTTTTGGACTATTTACTGCTTCCGAGTAAGTCTTGGGTTTGCCCAAATGTGACAGCTTGGTAACCTTGTTGTTAACTTGTGTCTCTTGAAGTTTCTTGCTGCTTCTCCTTCCTCCTTTAAACTCATACACTGGAATGGAGGGTAATCTTAGATTTCTCTGAAAAACTTCTACCTCTCCCCTATCCGTGGAGTCCATCTTCGGACATTCATCGTCCATTTTCGGTCTTTCCTCGTTTTCTTCCTCTATTTGAACCGGAAGCTGTGACTCGAAGAGAGGGTCACTCTCAATCAATTTTTTTCCTTCCTCTGCAAGGTCAGGCTGAACCGGAGTTTGGTTAGAAGAATCTGAATCTAACTCATTTTTTGATTCAATTCTAACTCTAACCGATTAAGTGTACTTAAAGGGATCTATGGACTTTCGTTCATCTATGACTACCAAGTGTTTTACTAGAATTATGTCTTCTCTTCCGAGATCATAAACTCTATATCCCTTTACATTTCCATCATACCCAAGTAAGTATCCCGGCTTTCCCCTTGCATCAACTTCCTATAAGATTTTTTTGTGTTTAGACTAATCACGTGACTTCCGAACACCTTAAAGTGTGAAATATTCGGTTTTCTTTCAGTCCATCTTTCATAAAGTGTTTGTCCTTTTACCGCCAAGGTAAGGACTCTATTTTTGAGATAGTTAGCACAATTCATAGCTTATGCCCAAAAACGTTTTTTTATCTTTTTATGTGTCAACATACTACGAGCACTATCACTTAATGTCCGATTAAGTCACTCGGCTACACTGTTTTGTTATGAGTTATTTCAGACAGTCTTTTGGTGTTGAACCCCTTCCTCTTTCAAATAATTCTCAAACTCATTAGAAGTGTATTCCCCCCCATTATCACTCCTCACTCTCTTTATAGGTGTCTCATGAAGATTTTCACTCCATGCTTTATACTCCTTAAAATAAGCTGAAGCCTCAGATTTGTTTTTCAAGAAGTATTTGTCTAGAGTATCTAGACCAATCATCAGTGATTGTAGGCATAAATCTTTTCCCTCTAACTGATGGCTCTTTGGCCGGTCCCCATGTATCAGTATGTACTAGAACTAATACCTTTTCACCCTTATATGTTGAGGTTTTCTAAAAAGGCAATATGTGGGCCTTACCTTAAGCACATCCACTACAATCATACAAAGTCTCATTATCTCCAAAATGTATGCCCTCAACTAAACCCATTTTCTTCATTTCCTTCAATCATTCTCGATGCACATGTCCTTATCTTTTATGCCACATCATCAAATAACTTACACTAGCATAGTAAACTCCTATATTTACATTACTCAAATTCAGCACAAATATTCCCTGGCTACCTTTTTCGGCTGTGAAGTACACTTCATTCTCATAACTAGCAACAAAGAATCCTTTGTTAGTACTAGTCTCAAAACCTTTATCATCTAAGACCGGCGTAGAGATAAGATTCTTGTTCAACTATCGAAAAATATAACATCAAAGAAAGTAACTATAGATGTCTTACCATCAACTAAGACTCTCAAATCCACTGATCCCACTGAATTAGTGGTCACTATTCTCCCATCCCTATACTCTATCTTTATAGTGGGGATCTTTCTTATTTTGGTAAACAATGGTTTTTCTCTACACATGCATAGAGGATCCTGAATCAATAGTCTATCTTTTTTCAGGAGCTTTTTTTACTCCACCAAAAGCACACTTTTGCCTCCTTGGAATCTCTGGCTCACCTTTCATTTCCAGCTCCTTATTGAGGAGAAGTTCTCCATCGTCCTCATCGGAATCCTCTCCTATGACTTGTGTTGCCACAAATGCCTTCTTTTTCCTTGCAGCTGGTTTTTCCATCTGTTCCTCCTTCAATCTCAGCGCTGTCAGTTTAGTACACTTTGCCATGTTGTGCCCTGGCTTCTTACAATAGTTACAAAGCTACTTCTTAGGTTTTGATCCACATCCATCATGGTTTCCACTTCCTTCTCCACCAAAGTTTCCATAAGGTTTCTTGGAATCCATATCCCTCCAATTAGTTTCGGTAGCCAAAGCCTGAACACTCTTTCCTCCTCTCCGTATGTCAATTGTACCTTCTCGAACCAAAATCATCTATACAATGGAGTTCCAAATCCATCGATAATCTGGCAAATCCTGAACCCTAAAGACAATGTTTTCATAAACATCTAAGAGTTTCATAAACAAAGTATTCACCTTCTCTTTTTCTGTCTCCCTTTTTCTTGCACTCTCCAACTCCATAAATAACCCGGCCAAGTCATTGCAAAAGTCTAACATCTTTCCCCCTTTGTACACGTATGCCTGTACCTTCTGATTCGCCAACTTTTGCTGCTGAATTAAACCGCTCTTGTAAATGTTGACAAGAGCCTCCCACAACTCATCTGCCCTGTCCACATGAAGACGAGGTGTAGCCACTGCTTGAGTAGACGACCGAGAATAAAAGGAGTCGCCACGATATTGTTGAAATCCCAGATTTCACCGTCATTTGCCTTAGTTTTTTGAATGTCTCCTACCGTAACAGATCTTGTAGCAATCGGTGTGAGTGTGTCCTTCCCCTTCTCTTTACCTATGTCCGACACGATGCTTTCTCCAACATCTTCTACTACTTCTGCTCCCGCAGATCCTCATGTGAATCGAGATCCTCCAAACTTTAGTGGAATTCCTAATTTTGCGAATTTCCGACGCACACCACCATTTTCAATGCCTCATAGCCGTTTTTCAAACATTGCACACCTTATCATGGTTTCCCAATAAACAAACCTTGTTCCATTTAAAATGGGCACCTTAGAGGGTGGGCCTGTAACATGTCATTTTGTGACCTCTATAGGTACACAGAATGTCCAGCTTATATAAAGCCTCTATGATAATATTTGTACTTTTGACTTTGGCAATGAATAAGTGCCACCTTGGCACGCAAAAACCCTCACCAACTACACCACTGTGTAGGGTGGACTCCCCTAAGCCTGCAGCAAAAAGAATCATTGAATTTGCTCACCTGAGCATTAAGTTATGGTTGTTCAAAGGCAGCATATTTATACAGATGGCTTTTGGGAGAGAGGACTTTCAAAAAAATTGTCTAAGTCCTAAGAACCTTCTCTTAACTACTCTATACCAATCAAACATTGTATTCTAAATTATGTACATACAAAGTACGGTAGCCGCTGTACTTTATGTACGAAAATAGTCGGCACCACTTTCGGTCTACCACGTGGCATAGAGGTCATCGTCATTCTGTATTTTTCTTAATGGCATCCTATAAGACGATGCCACCTTTCTTTTTCCTCTTTATTAAAGAAGTACGGTCAAATATTCTCTCCGGCATTTCGACACTTACGCGTTTCGTCTGTTTGTGATTCTGTTATAAATATCGACCGTCTGATGCTGATGGTGCGGCGAAAAATGTCGACCGTTGAAATTCTTTATTGTGTTGACCGTTTTAAATTTCAACGGTCTTCGTCCCATGTTGACCATTGAAAATCTTGGCTCTTTTGCAAGTCGTCGATCACGGATGACATTTAATTTCGTCCGTTGAAATTAAATGTCGTTGCATTTATTTCGTACGGTATAAAACTTTGTACTGATTGTCCTTCCCATGTTCGTTTCGTTTCATTAGCCGTTAAATAATTTATGTCGCCGCGTCATCTGTTATATACGTATGAAACACAATACATCCATCGATTCTTCAACACCTAACGGATAAAGCGTGGCGACGATTCAAACGTTTTCCCGATGTTATATGATCAATTATTGCTCCTGGTAGAATATCTTTTGCACAAACTTGTCTTCTCATCTGCATGAGGCAGCCATGGTTGCCTGCAAGTCTTGCTACTTCTTAGTGACTACGACAAGTATGAGAACAATAAAATAACCATGGACTGACTAAGAAGATAGATTGTAAAATACCCTTTTTCAATAAGTATCTTGAATGGATGGCAACCCACATTGCGCCAATTTTTTCGACGAAGGTCCAGACTTGCGAAAAAATGGATTTTTTTGAGTTGTAAACTCTACTTTCTAGTAGGCAAACATCAAGCGTGTATCTAAACTACACAAACTGTTAGCGCTAACATGAATTGTTACCTAACTTACACAAACTCTTGGCGCTAACAAGAATTGTTACCTAACTAACACAAACTGTTAGCGCTAACAAGAATTGAAATCTAAATTACACAAACTGTTAGCGCTAACAAGAACTGTTACCTAACTTACACAAACTATTAGCACTAACAAAAATTGTAACCTAACTAACACAAACTGTTAGCGCTAACATGAATTCTTATCTAAATTACACAACTATTAGCGCTAACAAAAGTTGTTATCAAAATTACACAAACTGTTAGCGCTAACAAGAATTTTAACCTTACTAACACAAACTGTTAGCGCTAAGAGGAATTTTTATCTAAACTTCACAAACTGTTAGCGCTAACAGGAATTGTTATCTAAACTTTACAAACTGTTAACGCTAACAGGAATTGTTACCTAACTTACACATAGTGTTAGCACTAACAAAAATTGTTACCTAACTTACAGAAAATGTTATCGCTAACATGAATTGTTTTCTTAATTACACAAACTGTTAGCGCTTAAAGGAATTCTTACCTAACTTACACAAACTGTTAACGCTAGCAGAAATTGTTATCTAAATTACAAAAACTATTAGCGCTAACAAGAGTTGTTATCTAAATTACACAAACTATTAGCCCTAACGGGAATTTTCACCTAAATTACACAAACTATTAGCGCTAACAAGAATTGTTAATTGTTATCTTAACTACACAAATTGTTAGCGCTAACAGGAATTGAGACCTAACTTACACAAACTGTTAGCGCTAACACGAATTGTTACCTAACTTACACAAACTGTTAGCGTTAACAAGAATTGTAACCTAACTTTCACAAACTGTTAGGCCTAACAGGAATTTTCACCTAAATTACACAAACTATTAGCGCCAACATTCCATGAATTCGCGGATCGGTGGCAAGCAAAACTCATGCGAAGTATTTCTTGGAACGAGCAGCTAAGAGGGAGAGCAAGATGAAGAGGGAGGGGGATTGGAAGGATGATGTGGAGGGGGACAGAGAGGAAAGAGAAGGGGAGGGAAGGAAAAAAAGGGGAGAGAGAGGAGTGAGAATGAGAGAGAAAAACACAGAGCGGGAGAGGGAGAGGGATACAAAGAGCGGTATGGATACAAAGAGGGGGAGGGTAAAGTGAAGAATAGGGAGAGGGAGGGAGAGGACGATTGGGAGGTGGAGATGGTGGAGAATAGGGATCGAGAGAGGGGAGGGAGAGTTACAGGGAAAGGAAAAGTATAGGGTGAGGTAGGGGGAGAGGAAAAGAGAGAGGAGGTGGTGCGAGAGGGGGAGGTGGACTAGGAGGAGATAGAGGGATGTGGGGGGTTCGAGAGAGTAAATCCGAGGGAGAGGAAGTTGTAGGGGGATAGGTGTAGTGGGAGGGAAGTTGAGTTGGAAATAAAGCGGAGGTAGGGAGGGGGACAGTAAAACGCGGTGTAAGAGGGAAAGGGGGGTATAGCGAGGTTAAGATAGAGGGGGAGAGAGCGGAGAATAAGAAGACGGTGAGGTAGGTGGATGGGGATGGTGAGGTTGGTAGAAAGGTTGAGGTAGAGGTGGAGGGTGAGGTAGAGACGGACGGGGAGGGGACGAGGAGGGGAGTTAAGGGAAGGCGAGAGTACTATCACTGGATACTTGGAAGAAAGGCGGTTAGTGGACACTATCGACGGATCATTTACGGATCTATAAACGACACTACAAGCCAAATCTGGGTATACAGTCATCTCTATAGATGTTTGCGAAAAATAGCTGGCGAAAGCCAAGTCATCCTCTATGTTCACATCACAAAATTAGAAACAAGTGGATACTCAAGCTCGGAGAATACTTTTTCAACATTTGGCTGATAACTTGTTTTCCAAATGTATTATCGAAATTTTATATAAAAATAATAATAATTATATTAGTAATAACAGTCAATTCAATAAGAATTTTAACAACAATAGTAATAATAAAAAAATAATAATGACAAAAGTAGTGAATAGTGACTACAACATACATTAATGGTGACCAATGATAAATAATATCAAAAAATAAAATGTCAAAATCCAGTAGTAAATGTTTTTATCAAAAAGAAAACGAAAATAAAAAAATGCTTATCTGAAGAACTAAATTTAATCTAGAGTTCCTAATTTGTAAATCTTTAAAAATGCTCTAATTTTAATCAATTTTTTTATTTTATACTTTGTTTTCGATATTCGGTTTTTTTATTTGAAATTCGACATGATTTGTAAAAAAATTATCATTTTCTCGTCATTTTCTTTCAAATTGATGATTGTTGTTGAAATCTGGTTATGTTGATTTCACGTTTCTTAATGTTTTTTTCTTTTCTTAAACATTGATACGATTAGTGATAAATTGTACCAAAGTGGGGAAAAAACGGGAGGGCAGAGGGTAAAAAAGACAAGCCGAGAGTGCATGCAAACAAATACAATTGTGATTGGAAAATCTTAAATTTATGTTGTCTTTTTTTTTCCTCGATATTTTATTTTTTCATGGTATGATTGGTTTTGCGGATGGCCGTGTCACAGAGATGTATCTTATGTTACGATTCATTGCTAGAATCGTACGCACGCGGAATCAGTTTGATTTCGCAAAAGAAAAACTGTACTTTCTAGAATATACCGAAAGTACACCGAAAGTACAGTTACGTGTATTTAGATAAAGTTCTAGTTGTTTCGCGAAATATATTTGTTGTTTCGTTTCGCGTCTAGATTGTCGTACGTCTAATATAGAACGATAGTACTTCTAGCTTTGTCTAGTACTTTCGTCTTAGCTTGTCGTTTTGCTATGTTTCACCCCTTAGTGAGAATTAGAGTGTTCTAGTCTGATCTGCGGACAGGTGGCATCTGGAGGCTCCTTGGCGGCGCACGCTCACACGTGTCACGCCATGGCTGGTATTGTATTTAAGGGACACCATGACTATGTGCTAATCAATCAATGAGGAATTGGAGGATTATATGGAGTAATAGATGAGATAGAGAAGAAATTGTAATTTCAGTTTTATATTAATGTGAGAATCTTTTGAAATGTCTCTTCAATGTTGATTTAATGTTTTATAATCTGAATGCTTCTGCTGCTATAAGTGTTTGTAAGTGAGCTCAGATTTTATTATCGATCCTTTCATTTGGTATCGGAGCGGGTAGAGCTCCATTGTAGTATTTCCTTTGGTTATGGGTGGAAGGAACAAAAAGAAGTCCCCTTTCACTCCCTCCTTTTCAGCTACCCCTGTTTCTAACTTTTGGGAAAATTTGCCGACTCCCGAGGATCCTCCTAAAGAAGAGAAAGAGTTCAGTTTTACCGGAGCCGCATTTGAGTCATCATTCCCCACGGATTCAGTTGATCAAAATAGAGGTGTCGGTCGCTCGATGTCCGACAATCAAATGCGAGAGTATTTGGAGAGTTTTATGCGTCGGATTGATGAGAAATTCTCAGCCGTGGATAGGAGGTTTGATGAGTTAGCTCACGGTGAGCCGGATCCCGATCCGGATGGAGGAGATTCCGATGATAGTGATGAGGAGGCAAAGAAAGTGAAAGATAAGAGGGGGAAATTTAAGCTTGATGACGATTCCGATTTAGAAGAAGATAGTCAAGGAGTGGAAATGTTTCAGATGCCCGGAAAGACCGTCATATTCAATGGATCGAATTACCGTTCGTGGAAGAAATATATTCGAGCTCAATTGATTTTGAGAAGCCTTTGGAAGATCGTCAACGGAGAAGAGAAAATGCCGGTCGGAGATGCGAAGGCTCGTCGTTTGTGGAGGCGAAAGAATCTTGTGGCTATCACCGGATTGATGCAAACGTGTTCAGTTTCCGTGCATGATCATTTCCTCACGCATAGCACCGCACACGGATGTTGGAAGAAGTTATCCTCAGCGACTGTGATCGAAAATTTGTGAGCCATTTTGGAGAAGTATGTTGGAGCTGTGTGGAGCGTAGTAGGCCATATCCATAGCTTATCACCCTCATACCGACGGTCAGACCGAAAAGGTAAATCGGACTTTAGATGAGGCTTTACGACCTTATGTACCGGTGCACCAAACGGATTGGGTGAACCATTTGACAGCAATTGAGGTGGCGTACAATAGTGCGGTGCACTCGTCCATGAATGCTACGCCATTTTCCCTCAATGGACGACAACCCACCCTTCCCCAAAATTTATTGGCAGCGGATAGCCCTACACAGCTCTAGATTTTGCCAAAACGCTGTAAGGGAATCAAAAAAAGGTGGTGATGACGCTCCAGCTTGCAAATGACCATAAAAAATCACACGCCAACGCTCACCGGAAGGACATCGTATTTAGCGTGGGTGATAAGGTTCGCCTTAATATGGCAAACTTGTCATTACCGGGGGCCCTCTCCAAGAAGTTGACACCGAGATTTACGCGCCCGTTCACTGTTATGTCAAAGGTGGGAGAAGTGGCCTATAAGCTGGATATACCAAAGAACTAACATATCCACAATGTCTTCCATGTTTCCCTCCACAAACAATTTCGCAACCATGATTCGATTTTTCCTAATCGACGACCGAATACCCCTTTACTGCCCATTCACGGTACATCGGACGAGTACGAGGTAGAGGAGATCCTTTAGTCGTGTCGCTCTTATAATTCTAACTCCACCCAATATTTGGTGCGTTGGAAAGGCTACGCACTTGAAGACGACTCTTCGATGGATGAGGAGGATCTACATTCACCTAAATTGCTGCGCCAGTTTACACAGAGTGCGGACACTCAGCTGAACTGGAGGGGCAATCGCAAAAGACGCGATAAAGGAACGATTCGGAATGTCGCAACCATCGCAATCATCTTGGGGACTATGCGAAGGAACGCAGCGGGGATAATAACGGACCGCAGCACTGTGGTTGCGCAGCCACCGAAGCGAAGCATAGCAGCAGTGCCGTCAGAGAATCGAAACGCCACCGCTGTGCTGACAAGAAATTGCAACGGCGCAATTGTGCATCACAACATTGGTGACAACAAACCCCCGATTTCGTCGGAGGAGCACAATTTAAGATTTGTGGGACGCTGCGATACCCTCAGACGCGGCGATGTTTGGAAAAGTCCAACAGTTAAACCCTCATGCCCTATCGTTCGTGGAAGTAGTCGAAGATCACTATCGATACCGGGTGGTGTTCCCGTGTTGCTTGGCGGTTATCACCCGTGAGATGTCCGTCTTCATGACATCATATCTCGGGGGGAGGTCACACACCATGTACGGACGCTCAAGCTGGCCTCGAAGAACGCTCTTCAGCGGGCCCGAGCTGCCAGGAAACACGTATCTTTCAAACTAAGGAAGGTACCTCGGTGGGAACAGGCCGACCAGATGGCGGAAAGAGCACGACAGATTAAAGAACCCGAAGCTCCCCAAGTTTAGGTACTTGAAGAACTTACACCGGTGGCCATTCGGCCGCAACCCTAAGCACCAGCGGCGGCACCGGAGGAAGGGGAGGACCAAGTTCGGAAGCGGATCACTCGGAGATGCTTCGCAGCGGCAAACCATCATATTGCGCTGCTGCAAACTCGATGTGAGCAGCTCCAAAATTAACTAAACACTATAGGACAAGAATTCGAGGAGTACCGTGACGAGACATACGGCATACTTCGTCAACTTTAGTTTCCCTGGGTAATTAAGGTTTTGCGCGACGCTAAATCCTTGGTGAGAGGCACTGTAACAGGGTTATAAAAACGTGTACAATATTGTTAGTGTTGGTTTGAAAAGTTAGTTTTTTGTGTGCGTGTCATTTCGTGTGTACACAATGTTTCTTGGGTAGAGTACGCTACTCTAATGCAATCTTGATTAACTGCGGAGGTTCGAATTGATTTGGGAATTGGGGGAGTAATGGTACTATTTGTTATGGGATGTACGTTATTATTTGAGTGGCGCAAACAAAACGTTAGGAAAGGTACGGAATATGTAAATGTACGGCGGATCGCGAAGCGATCCGATCTGGAATGTTTTTGAAGAAGTACGTCGCCAGTAAGGACTAATTTGGATGGAGTGATGTCATTTCGCCAAGTGGATTTTGGTGATTATGCTTCACGACGTCAAGGGTGCCGAAGAAGAGATACGGACGGCGGCGCCGTCAGTTTGGTGAGGGACGTGAAATCGCGTCCATCACATGATATTTATTTTGGACGGTCCAGATTCGTTTGACGGAATTCGTAAGACTTGTAAATATTTAGCAATGTTTTGTCCTGTGTATTAATTATTAGTGTAGATCTCATGTACACTCACATTAAATGAGGTAGTTGATTGATTACGTACGGCTGGTATGCCTCCGTACAGTTAGTAGAAAGTTGTAGTGTATATTTGTAGGACTTAGTCATTTTTGGACTTAGGAACTTTGGACAGAAACTGTTTTTCTGCTCCTTTTCGGGAATTTCATCTGAGAATTGCTCTCACTTCTATTGGCAGAATTATCTGAAATTTTGCATGTGTATTCTTCCTTGCATTGGAAATATTGTGGCAGATTTGCAGACCTATTGTGCGTCTGATTTTCTTGGGGCTTCATTGTGAAGTTGGTCAGTTTATCAAAGTTCTGGCAGGCTGTTTTTCTGAAACTTTGACTGGGTAATGCGGGAATTCTGGTTGGTATATTTATATGAAAATTTGTGGGAATACTCAGTGTCCTAGAAAATATCTTTTTGTGAAGTTTCAGATTGTTTTGGTAATTCTGTAGAAATCTGAGTGGAATCAAAGTAGGCTGTTTTGGGGTAGTCTGTGGTGCTTCCGAGGGTAAATTCATGGCTGAAAAGGGCTATGAACAACACACCACTCTATTTAAGAGAAAACGTACTGAAAATAAACCTAAATAGAATAAAGAAAAAAATAGAATGAACTACACTAATGGAGAATAAAAAAAAAAAAAAGCGGGACGGACTTAGCGTACACAACGCTAATAACGATTGGCGGTGTAGTTGCGTATGGTACCCAATACTAAAGAACGTGGAGCATCTACAAATTACAGTACTGTCGCGTTTGGTTGGCGAAATTTTGTACGATGTGATGTGACGAAGAGTTTATGATATCGTACTTTCGAAAAGTTACGAATGAGGGGGTGTCCCCATGTTTTAAAGTATCTACTTTTCTCTGTCCTTTTGCCCTAAAATTCAGGGAACTTTGACAAAAACTTCAGCCGTACGAGAAAATCGTTTTTACCAAAGTATAGTGAACGTCAATTCATACTTTGAGTGTATGGTGAGTTTGTCGTCATGTGAATGCATTTTGGCGTTTTCCCCTTTTCGACCCCCGGGCAAGAGAATCCAGCCCAGAAAAAACTTCTTTTAAAATCACCTCGAGGGGGTGTTTTTAGTTAGAGTACAGCCCAAAAAGCGAATGAAAAACAACCCACGCACGCGTCACGCGAGCGGGAAAATTTAAGGGCGAAGGAGAGTCCTCGCTATTTTTCTCCGTGCTCGTCACGCGCATGTACGGAAAAAAATTTGCAGGGGTCTCACACCTCCACTTGCATTCATGGATTCTTTTCAAAAATATGCGCCTTGTCGCCTCTCCCCTCTCCCTCTCACACTATTGCTGCCATCTCACACTTTTTAGAATGAGACACGACAAAATTGATATAAAATGAAAGATCTTTGTTTTTTTTTTTTCTTTTACAATTTTTAGGTTTTTTTTAATGGCAAATTGAGTGAAAAAAGTCGAAAAACAACATCGGGAAACCATGGCGGAAAGTTCTTGAATCACTAACGTCGACGACGTCACGAGTGAGCGTGACGTTACAATGTCACCAAACCCTAAATGTCTACAATTTCACAAAAATCTAGACGTCTACCACTGTCGCTGTTTTTGTTGGCGTCACTAATCGTCGGAAGTTTCGTAGTCGACTTCAATCGTCACAAGTTGTACCTACGTCTACAACCGTCACATGTCAAAGTTCCGGTTTCGTTTTTCATAATAAAATCTTTCTACATTTCATTTTCGCACATTAAGACGCTCTTCAAAGTAGTACGGAGAATCTTCAAGACAGTCCAAAATACTTTATCAAAGTACCGATTACATGGGGACACCCACTGACGCTTGATTTCCATCAGAAGGTGCTAGTAATTGTAAGGACACATTTACATTGTTTTTCAGGACTATTGTAGTCCATCAGGTCGTGCTAGGTCGCGCCAGTAAAGGGTGTGCCCATGTGTTACACTATCTAGTTTTTTCATTTTGATCTTAAACTCAATCCTCAACGAGAAAACCATTTGTCGTACGAAAAAAATGCTTTTACCATTGTTTAGTGAAAGTCAACTTGTTGTAGATTTTTGTCGTTTTAGTACACAGGGTGAAGTTCCATTAGGGAAAAAATGTCGTTGTTTGGTGAAAGTCATACTGTTTTGTACAATGCTATACCAAAAAAAAATTGTTAGAAAAACAAGCCAACTGAATGAGTGATTTGATTCTCCACGTTTATGGGTGTAAACGTGGACCGTCGGATGCAGAATCAGATACACCATTGGCTGGATGCAGAATCAGATACACCATTGGCTGAACCTTTCAGTTCGCAACAAGTGACCCGGAGTAGGTCAATTCTAAGCGCCTGTACATGAAGTATATTGCCTCGTGGAAAAGTGAACAAATATCCATGACGACCGTGAGACGAATTGGGTACACGTCGCATATGACACGTGCCTTCGCCAAGGAGGATACGAGGCCACCGGAAGCCGCAGTTAAATCTTTGATGGAGGATAGTATTTCACACGTCTGTTGCCATCTACTAACCATTTTGACATTTTGGTACGCTTTTACAAATCTTAAGTTTCGTCCACCTGTACAGATTTCATTCAATACGTCGTACGAGTCACTTTTTACCTTCGTTGGTACAAATATATGGTCACACTTTGCTGTCAAAGATTCTTTGAAGATTAGCATAATCTTATATATCTACTACGTGGATCCAATCAAAGAGTGCCACGCAAATAAATTGTCGGTTACTGACCCGACAGAATGGAACGATGGCTTATTGAGAACGCCAAATGGAACAACGCTCTCAGTTTGGATTTTTAATCTTTTCGACCCACGGGCACGCGAATCCAACTTATAAAAAAACTTTATAACGTTAACAATAATCACCTCGCGAGGTGATTCTAATTTAAGTACAACAAATATTAAAACGTCTAAGGACATGCTATTTGAATGTGATTTTTTTTGTAAGAAAACCATAAAAGTACACGTAGTTTGTTTTATTGCCCGTCACACGTATGTACAGAAAAAATTTTGCGGTGGTTCCCACTCCTACACTTTCATTCATGGGTCCTTGGCAAAAGTCAACGCCGTCATCGCCACTCCACCTCCCTCTCACTCTGCATTCCTTGAATGAACCATGACAATATTGGTGTAAAATGAAAAAGCTCTATATAAAAAAAAAGGGAATTGCGATGAAAAAAGGGAATTGATCATTGCAGTGACTATTTTGGCTGCGCGCAGTCACTTACGTCACTTTGTCAAAGTTTGTACATTTAAAGTACACATTGGTACTAAGTTAAATAACTTTGAGTTTAAATTTGACGATTAATCAGTTGAGAAGCTTTGACTTTCAAAATTTTGTCACAACCGGTTAAAATTTTGCCGCGCTTGTGAACATCGACTGTCATAACAAAACCAACAATTCACATGGCCAGCCAAGATTTCTTGTAACAAAACTTTGGCAACCACATATAAATAAAAGTGTTGCGCACAATCACTTTCTCACTTTAAGTGAGCTTTATTTCGAGCGCACACACATATATATATATATACATTTATGTGTATATATATAATTATATATATAAGTATATATATATTTGTGAATATATATATGTGTATGTATTCACACACATATATAAATATATATATGTATATATTTATATTTATATTTATATATATATATAGACACACACACATATATATATATATATATACATATGTATATACACACACATATATATATGCATATATATATATATCCTTGTTTAAAAGTAGGTGAAAGTAGGCCCATACAATATGCCTATTGTACGCCAAATATACAATATGGCATTAAGACCCATATTGTATTGGTTGCAAAATGAAAAATAATAGTAACAGGGTAGAGTTTCACATTGATCGATAGAGAATTAAACGTCATGTCTAAATTTTCAAAAACATTCGGACAAATTTTTATCTTTTTGTGAGTTTTGGGGTATTTTTTATTTAAACCGTCATATTTGGACAATCGAACGGTCACTGATCAAAGTCGCGATCTAAGAAGATCACATGAAAAGCCCATAACACAAATAATGATAGGACTTACGTCCGCGTTTTTTTTTCCGGGTATTTTTTCCCGCAAAATGTTATCCAACGCCGTGTCAGTTCGCTAACAAATTTTGTCCGGCGGTGGCGGTGTACTATTATGATATGTCAAATTCGTACGTTCATACAAGAGTGTGCACAACGCACAAACATAAAGTATGCCTATTCTGCGCGAGTTTTGTGCCAAGTTTTGTGCGCGTACCAAAGGCCTACCATAAAAACGCATACTTTTGAACTATGATATATATATAGACATATTTATTGATATATATATATATTTGGGATTTTGGTGGATTCGCTTCCACCTTCCAAAGACACATGGCCAGAGCAAAGGTTTAAAAAAGTCATTGGTTTCTAGTCATGGCACTTACTATGTTGTCCACGTGTCCCGATTCTACATGGCCTGTAGGTAACAAAGCCGAATGCATCGATTCCTTTCAGATAAGCCAAACGGTCGATCTTTGTGACTGGACCCCGGAGAATCTTAGGGGAACATTCCATTAGACGAAAAGTGGGGTTCGTTACTAGACGCCGTACGTTTTTATACAGTGCCGTACACAGCCATACCCTAAAAAATTGTTTTCTAACGAAACAGCGTTACTGAAAAGCTGTTGGGAAGCTCCAATGATGTAGGCGTAATTCTTGACCGATGGATGTTTCACTTTTTTAAATCCTCGAAGCAATCGCGCACATCATTCTGTGGCCCCCAACTCTCCTCGCGAGGAGAGTTGGGGGCCACTAAATGATTGCCATTCGTTACCATTGGTACACGTGAAAAAGAAAAATAATATATACTTTGAACAACTGATCACCGGCGTGCATGTCGTACAGGCCATGTGCCGCCTGCCATCCTGAATGTAGGTCAGGTTGAAAATATCCTCTCACACTCGTCTGACATCCACCGATATTCAAAGTTTGCCGCGACCTTCAAAGTTTGCCTCGTCCTTATGCAATTTCGTTTCAAAATTTAGATTTCCATTTTCAAAATCAAAATCTGGCCGAAAACTTTATGTATGAATCATTAACTACCTCGGTCGTTCAGATATTTCTTACAGATATTCGTTTGTAGATTTTTTTATGATTTTAAGAATATGGACTCTAACTATTGAGGAAGGTTTGTTACTAGCTCGACATAATGGAGCGGAATTCTTGTAAACGCTGACATAATGGAGTGGACTTCCAGTAAACGCTGTCAGTATACTTGTCCGTACATTTTCAAAGACCGCCTAATGAAATATTACCTTTAATATATTTTAAATATGTTTTCTCAAAAAAAGTATGAAATAGTCGAAATGTACGAGACCTTATAAACTTTTCAACTTTTTCAATTATAGAAAATTAAAAACTCATCCTGATACCGTAAATCTTACGTGATCTCGCAGCATTTTGAAATGTGTACGTTTCAAGCGTCTATCCGTCCTCTTGGACATCGCATTTTCTTTCGCCACGTGTTTGGAAACTTTTCGTTAACCGAAGCCACCTGCCACATCACAACAAGTCGTTTTTGCCACCGTGAATCGCTATGTGAAATTCTGTGGTCTCCATTGACCCACAGAATGAGCAGCCTATGTAAAGCCTCTAGGATAATATTTGCCCATTCTACTTTCCCCCTGAATAAGCGCCGCCCAGGCACACAAATATTCTGACCACTTTCACCCTTGTGAGGACAAGACTCCCCTGAGTCAAACGCAAAAAGAATCACTAAATTTGCTCACCCGAGCAGTAAGTTATGGCTGGTCAAAGATGACCTTTATAGTTACAAGCTCTCTTAGAGAGAGAGGTACCTAAATATTACTAAGTCTCGGTCTGCCTACTCACGACTACCTACTATCATTATAAATCCATGGAGAGAGAGATTCTCTCGAACATTGATATTTCCAGTAGAAACTGGTCGGTATTGAATGACGAGCCCACTCGTTTAAATCACTAAGAAAAACGCAAACTGAGTCCCCTCAGAACAGGAGTGTTCCCAC
>JBBHKE010001518.1:123476-136046 GCA_037447655.1 Zygnema cylindricum
TTATTACTGGAGGAGTATGATGGAGGAGTATGATGGAGAGCTTCTTTAGGAGGAGGGAGCTGATGAGTGTGGTGGATGGGACATGTACCGAATCATCGCGTGGATGGGAGGAGAAAAACGATGAGTGCTTGATGATAATCAAGCTATGCTTGAATGAGGATTTTTTTATGATGAACATTTGTCTCAAAAATGCAGCTGAAATATGGAAGGATTTAGAATGTACGTATCAAAAGACTTCCGTGTATCATTGGATGATTAGTGTAACCAAAATAGTTGACTATAAGTATGTAGAAGGTAGTATGATGGAATATTGTAATGGTCTACAAGTATTTTTTGTAGAAAATGCCTTGGCAAGAGGAAGCGTTACCGATGCTCAACAAGCTCTTTTTTTAATGAGAGGCCAACCTAAAGAATTTAAAAGTGCATCTGATAAATTAGCTCGGACAGATAAAAAGGATTGGAATTTAACTTTAGCAATCACATTTGTTTTAGAAGAAGAGGGTTATAAAGAATCTCTAAAAAATCGAGGGAATTTTCAGGGTGTTAGATCACAGTTTCAGAAAAATAGAGAAAATTGTCAATCTGAAACTGCTTTTATTGTAATTATTAGAGCATACCTTCAGGGTATGTCCATCATATAAAAGTGCATGTCTCACAGGAAATTTCAGAGAAGGGTGGGACAACAACCGAGTTCAACCCCCTATACAAAGGCAACAAAATGCATTTACTAATCCAAGGAAATATTGTGAAGACAAAAGGGATACACCTTTTTTCGAGAAATTTGTTTATTTGCCGACCGTCATTTTTGGAAATATGGAGAACGAGGACGGAGGGGGAAAAAGAATTGTCACCAAACATGGTGTGGAGGAAAAGGAGACAGAAAAAGACCCGGATTTTGAAACATTTTCTGGTGACAGATTGGTGAGTGAAAAATGCTTACAAGAGGGAGAGTTAAGTGAAGTAAAAGGAGTTGGAGGAAGAGATGGGGAAGTGATAGTGGAACAGAAAAATAATGTGGATGTGGAATTTAATGACCTTAGAGAAGGAGAGAGGAAAAATGTTCACAAAATTGGTGTAAGAGAGGGAGTTTGTAATTTTGGAGAACAAAATAAAACTACAAAAATTGGAAAAATAAGAAAAGAAAACTGGAAGAAGAGATTAGTGAAGAAAAAGGCAAGAATTAGAATTCATGACATTAAAAGGGTAGAAAACGGTGACAAATTTGTAAACTTATAGAAAACACAAAAATTCATTAAGAAAGCAAAGAAAACATGCAGGGCTCATGGATCATTAGCAAAAGAAAACAGGTTCAAAAGGTGGTAAAAAGAAGACGGCGTGAGAAGTGATTTTATGGAGGATATTCTTGGAGGAAATGGAATACATGGAGGCAGGCAGCTGAGGGAGTGGTGAAATCAGCGGAAGCGGTGGTGACATTTGAACGAAAGGGAAGAGGGGACGAAAAGATACAACTATATTTCACACGCGGTATATTTTGTTCCGTATCCAATAAACTAAATTTTCGGGGGAGTGTTGGTTTGAAAAGTTAGTTTCGTGCGTGCATATCGTTTCATGTGTACACAATGTGTCTTGGGTACAGTACGCTACTCTAATGCTATCTTGATTTACTGTGGAGGTTCGAATTGATTTGGGAATTGGGGGAGTAATGGTACTAATTATTATGGGATGTACGTTATTATTTGAGTGGCGCAAACAAAACGTTAGGAAAGGTACGGAATATGTAAATGTACGGCGGATCGCGAAGCGATTTGATCTGGAATGTTTTTGAAGAAGTACGCCGTCGGTACAGACTAAATTTGATGGAGTGATGTCATTTCGCCAAGTGGATTTTGGTGATTATGCTTCACGACATCGAGGGTGCCGAAGAAGAGCTACGGACGGCGGCGCCGTCTGTTTGGTGAGGGACGCGAAATCGCGTCCATCACATGATATTTATTTTGGACGGTCCAGATTCGTTAAACTGAATTCGTAAGACTTGTAAATATTTAGCAATGTTTTGTCCTGTGTATTAATTATTAGTGTAGATATCAGGTACACTCACATTAATTAAGGTAGTCGATTGATTACGTACGGCTGGTATGCCACCGTACAGTTAGTAGTAAGCTGTAGTGTATATTTGTAGGACTTAGTCATTTTTAGACTAAGGAACCTTCTTGGACAGAAACTGTTTTTGCTCCATTTTGGGAATTTCATCTGAGAATTTCTCTCAGTTTTATAGACAGAATTATCTGAAATTTTGCATGTGTGTTCCTCTTTGTATTGGAAGTATTGTAGCAAATTTTCAGACCTATTGTGAGGCTGATTTGCTAGGGGCTTCATTGCGAAGTTGGTCAGATTTATCAAAGTTATGGCTGGCTGTTTTTCTCCAACTTTGACTGAGTGTTGTGATTATTCGGTTTGGTATTGTTATATAAAAATTGGTGGGAATACTAAGTGGCCTAGGAACTCTCTGTTTGAGTAGTTTTAGCTTGGTTTGGTTACTCTGTAGAATTCTGAGTGGAATCAAAGTAGGCTGTTTTGGGGTAGTCAATGGTGCTTCCAAGGGTAAATCCATGGCTGAAAATGGCTATGGACAACAGTTAGTGGCAATGCTACTGTGGTTCCGGTTCCAATCAGCGGAGTTGTGACGCTTGAGTAGCGCAGTAGAACAAAACAGCAACTTAGTAGCATACTTTAGCAACACAGCGTAGTAACATAGCAACGCCGCGAAATGAATATTGAAATGCATAGTTGGAGAAGGATAGTTTGGATAGATCTCCATTGACCGTGAAGGTCCACGTGTACATATGTATAGTACAGGGTTGACTAGCGAATGGATAGTTTAAATAGTAAAGTAGACTTAATCTAGAGGAGACTCTTTGAGTAGACCTTCCAAGCGATCTTTCAACTTGTAACTTTCTTCCGAATAATAAAGCTCAATCTTATCCGTGTGTGCTGTGTACTGTTGCTGTTGCTACAAAGAGATCCTTGGAGTTTTTCCTCTGTGCATTGTAGTGTGTTGTGGTTTACTTATTACCCCTTTTACACTTAGGCATCATCAAATTTGGGAAGCTTTATCTAACTCAACTGAGATTTAGACATTTTGGCAGTTTCAAACAGGGGAGTAGGTCGGTAGGTGTCCTTGTTGACAGGTGTTCTTTCTCCCCCCCCTTCTCTTTGTATTCGTTCCAGCTGCCTCCGAGATCTTTCAACACGTTCCTTCTCAAATTCGGTTTTCTTGATGACCAATTCGGGCTTGAGTTTCTTAGGGCACCGTTTCCACCCGTGACCTGTTTGGTGGCAATTTAGACAATTGTAGAGAAAATCTATTTCATCTGCCCCCATTGCTTCTTAGGATCCTTTCTCAACTTTCGTTTCCCTTTAAGCTTCCGCAAAGCTTTCAGTTCGACCTGTTCTTCCTCATTCAAAGATGTTTCTCCAGCGAATCCTGCGAAATTCACTCTAGCCTTGCCAGTAACAACTTTTTCTCTGGCTTGGCTGTGTACGAAGTGGTCGTACAATTTCATGGTGGTTAGCGATATTTCTTTTGCCGAGGGATTGATATCATGGATGTCTTGGCCCGCAATCCAATTGTCAAGAGCAGCCTGCTTTGTGGGCCCGAAGGAATTACGGACAACAATATAATATTTGGTGGCCATAGCCGGAAGATCGATGGTGGATAGTTTGGTTTTCTGACAAAGACTTAAAATACGGTTGAAAAGAGTTTGAGGTGTTTCATTCTTTTAGCACCTGAATTCAGTAAATTCTTAGATTGCCAATTCATTCCTCTCCGTGTAAAGGAGTCTCCATGTGTCTAGAAGGGTGGTGCACGGATTAGGATTGGCGACCATCCGGGTGGCAGCTTGGGCTCCCTGCATTGCCTCCAGCTGGTTATCATAAGCTCGTCCTTGCCTTTGTATTTTCATATCATCTGTGAATGCAGCCGTGACACGGGCGGCAGCCGCTGGAGCCATGTCGGCCTCGGCCTGCACTACTATTGTATCTAGAGCATGATCATAAACCTTGATGCTAGGGGCCATTAAAAAGGGTTGTTGCTCTTTGTAATCGGCCAAAGCGCCACCAGAAAGGTAGTTGACCATCATTGAGAAAAAAGTGGTCGCGAAATCATCCGAGATGGCTCCTCCACTATTCTTGTTTATTTCGAACTAAGTGAAGGATTTCCACAACAATTCAAAATCAGAAAAGATGATCCTAGAGCTATCCCCTTTAAAAATGCGATTGTCCCCCATTTCCTTCTCCTCTTCTGCAAGATTGGTGAACTATTGAGAGGACAGCCGTGCTGGACAAACGAAATGAGACGATGAGATGTGTTAAAATCTGGGTATTTTCTAGATCAGAATTTATTTTATTGTTTAGGCAATTGGTTTGTCTAAGTCATCCATACTTGTTGTAGTCACTGTTAGACTGAGATAGCCATAGCTGCCTAAATTGCAAAGGAGACACGATGCAAGGGAGTATGTCTAGCCGTTACCAAAAGGTAGCCAGAGGGTCGGAGAATTGATCCAGGTAAATCCAGCCTACGATCGAACAGTTTAGGTCCCCGCCTTATCCGCTAGATGTGGAGGTGAACAATGCATCTATATGGTTTGAATAATTAATAAAGTAGGATACACTGGTATCATCCATTTAACTTCAAAACCAAATTAAATGGACATGGAAAGGTACCGCACTAAAATAATACAGGGCGCACGAAAAAAATATCAAAGACATTTGTTTCGACGGTCGAGATTGAAAGTATGAAATAAAATCGAACCGCTCCCGTTTGAACTAGCTGTACGCAATCCCAATTTCTGCAGTTTTTGGACGCGCTGACATCTGATGACACGTGGCAACATCTTAGAGGATTGCACGATCTCCGGAACGCGAGATGACAAATTCGGATGTGACAAATGTCACCATTATGGTCATGTCGTACAAGCACCACACAGAAGGTACACCGGCACCTATACTTTATTGTACGGTACAGTCTTGAGATTGGTCTGTACCTCAATACTACGGGGCTTAGAGAGGGGTTTTAGGACTTATAATATTTATGGTAGGTAGCAGCCTCTCTAAGAGAGAACCTGGTATAGAATGCTAACTTTGGGGAGCCATAACAATCAATTTACTTGACCATTTTCAGTGATTCTTTTTGTTGCGCACTCAAGGAAATCCACGCTACACAAAGGTGTAGTCAGTCCGTGCTTTCGATTGCCACGGTGGCTTTATTTCTAAGGGAAAGTCAAAGTGGGTGAATGTGTCCAAATCTCATATTCTAACTTTGCATTCTGTGGTGGAATTGAGCACACAAAAAGTGTTTTTTCACAGGGGTGAAGCTCTATTGGGGTTCTCACTGTCAAGAGGCCAGTCATTTGGGTTTATATCAAGTTAGAAGTAGCCACTATTTAGATAAGCTTCTTTTGGATCTGCCTACTCTGACGGGCGATGGTGGTCTCAGAGTTTCACGTTATGGGCCCACCATCTAGGGTGCCTATATTCGATCGAACACACTTCACTTATTGGGAGTTTATGATAGAGGGATTGCTTTTCGAAAAGCACTTGTGGGGAATTGTTTCATGACATGTGAGGTGTTGTGAAGCTCATGTGCTTTTCAGGCATGCCTTTATATCACCAAGGATTTTCTCGCCCATTTTTCCATGTACGGTCCTCAGAGTACGGATGAGTGAGTGCATCAAGCCGGACGAGATCCTTGTATTTCCTAAACTGAGTGGAACGCACTTTATTTGGCGCCAAACGGAGGTCGGATGACAAAGTTCTACCGTCTCAACAATTGCAATTCCGTTATAGGGAGCCATTTGCCACCAGCCCCCGTGGGGTGTACATTGTGGATTGCCACGTAACTTTTAGGATTTTCAATTAGATTATACTGGTAGCCGTCAGTAGAAATTTAGTTCAGTCTCAGCTGACATTTCGTCCATTTATTACGTTAGGTCAAAGTCTGGCAATTTAGTGTCATTTTCAGGATTTTGTCTTATAATTATGGACCGAATAAATACTTCCGGCCGTGGATCTAGCCGCAGTCCGGAGCAAAACTTTTTGCCCCGAGTGTAGTACGGATTAATTCATCTTGTGTAAGTTGAATTACACTTGCTCGCCGCTCATTGGTTAATAGCGTAGCTTTGACTTTTGAACTCGCAATTTGACAAACTTTGATGTATAAGGCACTTGGGGTCAAAGGAGACAGGTTGCTTTTCAGTACTATCTCCTGTGAAAACCCTCAGAAATTCCAACAAACCTTCTTTTGGAGAATCTTTATGTTGTTTCGACTCTATTGCCATCTTGGTTTTGAATCTGTCTTTTGTGGAAGTCACAGTCCGGGTGGGTATTTGGCACTATCTTCCTTTTTGGGTGATTTTGGACTTTTTGCTGTTTGGAACCGAGAAGATTCAGGGCGTTTCCGAGCTGCGGACACCGAAGGTTGCGGGTTTACCATACCTTTTTGACGATACTATCGGGAGAGGGTTCGCCTTTTTCTCATTCTCATCGTTGATTGATGAGGTAGGTTGTGCTCGTTTCGTTACATTTCACATTTTATATCTTTTATTCTCTTTTTTGGGGCAAGGTGATATGGTTAAATTTGGATAGTCAATCATATTTATTTATATATATCTACGTGATACTGCATTTGTGTCTTCTTCTAGAGTTCTCTTTGTTTTGGAGTTACGGTTCCAGAGTAAACTGAAACCTCTCCCCAGGATCAAAAGAGTGGGTTTTGAGGGAACAAATGGTATAGACTTCCCGTAGACAAAGCACAAAACTGAAAAGCAACCCTGTCTTCTCGAATTAGAGGGGATAAGAGCTGGAACTTCAGAAGCTCTCTTTTTGGAAGTGAGTTCTAAAGATAATCTATATTATTTCTCTCGTTCCCTTTGTCGTCATGGGGGGATGAGAGACTCCAGATAATGGAGCCAGAGAGCAGGGTCGACAGGAGAGGCCTGCCCAGGAGGGAAATACTTAAATGGAAGAGGAGTCTTTACCCATGGAGTCCGGATTTGATTCTCCTATCAAGGAACCAGCTGGTGCTTCTTCTCCTCCTCTTCCCCCTGACGTGACTCCGAAACATTACCCTTCCTTGGCGGAGGCCGTCAAGGCCTATGCTGAGGAAAGGAAGGAAGCCAAGGCTCAAGCCCAACAAAGGAACCGAGTGTCTCCCAGGGCCAGGCCAAAGCGCTAGGCGGAAAGGGAGACCCATGTGGGTCCCCTTCCGGAGGTCGAGCTTCACACACAATCTTGATTTCCCCGGGCTGAGATCGAGATTGACAGTGCGGTTTTGACGGATCCACGTCGCCCAAGTCGGTAGGAACTCCTTGCCCTTCACGACCTCCATGAGCTCAAGGTGAAGAAGGAGTTGGTACACAGAGTGGCTCGGACAAATCAAGTCAGAGTGGTTAGACCCGTGGGAGGGGTGGTGGAGATTTTGAGTAGTTCTTCGGAGAGCAGCTCTTCACAATCGGTGCAGGACCCGTCCCAAAGAGCCCCCTATTCTCGCCCTCCCCTATCTTCCTCTCATGACACCGCAGCGAGCAGAACCACCCGAGAAGGTACCTCTTCTCGGCCTCGTAGAGGAGAAGGGGGTATCAAGAGGGAAACACGAGATCCATTGAGGGGGAAGAGGTTTGACCACCGTGACAGCAAGGGGAGATTTGCACCGCTTCCCAAGGAGGAGACTTCCCCAACTCCTGTGTGAAACTCTGAGACCTCCATAAGTCCTCAGAGTGGACAGCTTCCAAGAAGCCTCTAGGATAATCCTGACCCCTTTGTGTTTAAGCAAAAATAACTGCCACCCTGGCAGACAAAAACTCTGACCAACTTCACCCCTGTGAAGACAAGACTCCCGTGAGTCGATAGCAAAAAGAATCTCTGAATTTGCTCCCCTGAGCAGTAAGTTATGGGGGTCAAAGTTGACCTTTTGTACAGAAGCTCTCTGGGAGAGAGGGTCCTATCTTCTAATTTTTCTAAGTCCTATCTCTCTCACAGACTCTATCTACTGATGTACGGAACCAATCAGAATTCAGTTCCGTACGTAAAAGTACAACTGCCGGTGTACTTTATGTACGGATATTGTACGACATGGCCAAAATGTCGACACATGTCAAATCCGGATTCGATGCCATAATCTCCGGAGATTCCACAATCCAACGGAATTCCGCCACGCGTCATCCGATGTGGCGATGGCCACAAACCGCCGAAATCTTCCTCCGCGATCTCGGCGCTAATCCCGGCCGTCCGATTAATTTCGGCTTCAATCGTAGCCGTAATAAATACATGCGCGGTATTTGTTTCATTTACGAAACAAATGCGCGGTACTGATTTGCGTCCGTATCGTAATCCGTACATTATATATTACTGGATCTATGTATCCCGTAATTCATTCCAGTTAAATGATTTATCACACGTATACTTATTTAAATTAATATCAAACTATATGCTATGTAACACTACTGCTAGACGTAACGGCTAAGGCTACCGGCTAATCCCTGTCTGCCGGCCGGTAGGTACAAGGATCAAATCCTGCCGGCGGCACATACATTTTAATTAAATATATAAAACCCTAATATAAAATTCCCGTAAACCTCAGGATAGCCAAGGTAGCCATGGCTCTAGCTTCCTCTCCAATTTCTCAGTGACTGCGACAAGTTTGAGAGTTGGAGAGAGAAGTTAGAGATAGACTGCCTCGACTTCTATATTTCTTTTCAGACCTAGAAAATACTAATAAAACCATTAGTTTCTACACTGTGTCCGCATCAACCGAGAAACCAACTCCTGCACCACTACGTGACAGCCCTCCCGGAGGGCTTTGGCGATCCGAACCAACTGATCCAGAGGTTACGGGTACGAGACCAGAAGATTTGTCCGAGGGGTGGTGGCGGACCTGCCCCAATGATCCCAAAATTCCGGGAATGGAGATAGCGGATCTTACCAAAGTAGTGGAAAAAGCTATGGAACTAGTGGAGGTTGTGAGATCCCAAAGACAGGCTACGGCGGGGGCCGGACCCGTCACGGTAGATTGGGTGGCCTTAGAGGAAGAGAGGCGAAAGACATGGGAACAGGAATTGACACTCATTAGGGAAGCTCGGCGTAAGACAAGTGGGATTCTTAGCAAGAAGATTCCTCCTACACCAAAGATATGGCCGAATTCAGAATCTCCCGCAGCGGGGACTTCACCTCTCGCCAGTACCCAACCTGAAATGCCTTATTCGAAGCCAAGCCAAGATCCTCTCCTTCCGCGGAAAGGGGAGGAAAACACAAAACCTAATGTAGAGGGTTTGGGTGCAGATCTACTTTCTGGAAACGCTTTCGTTCTTCGGGGAGAGACTACCTTTGTCTCGGTGGAGGTGTCTATTGCTGTGGAGGCTTTAGTGGAGTTAGAACCTGACGAGAGGATTCACATTCCATTGAGGGCTCCTACACCACCTCTCACTTCTCCCACAGAATCCCAGAGCCCCCATCTTCAGCTCCTCCACCTTATTCCTCTCACTCCCCGGAACACACCACAAGACCTCGGGACTGTCCAGATCCCTCTCCTTCGCCATCTTTTTCTCATGCTGCAGCTGTTAGTGGGTTGCCAGATCCGCTTGTGTTGCCCTACAAATACGACGTACCCACCTATTCCCCGCCTCACCGACGCTCCTTTTCCTCTAGCTCAGGAACTTCACCTCTTGAGACCTCTAGGAGGCGCCACAGGAGACAGACACCTTTTCCCGCAAGGGCTCGGCCGTCGCTGTCTCCATCTCCTCCGCCGTCTCCGCCACCAACCATCCCCCAAAAGCGTGTGAACAAGCCACGTCTCCACCTCTCATTAGTGGCAACCGTTCTCCGAGATCCACATTATTTAGCTGGACATAGAGGATTAGTGGGGGACATCCTACCTCCCACCATCTTTTTCGGCGCTGGTACTTCCTCAGTGGGAGGGGGATCCATGCCACAGGGAGCCGCTCTGTCTAGCAGAGAAGGACCCGGTTTCAATCCCGAGGAAAAGGATATAAGAGTCATCTCACCCGCTCAGTTTGTCAGCCCCACCAAGCCTTCCTCTTCCCATTTCATGAACTCTGCAGAGGAAGAAAAAAAGATTGGGGATATCTGGATTTTTATTAGAGACAGCTTAGGGATCACTTTCTCGGATTTCGAGTTGTTGTGGAAATCGTTCACCTAATCAGAAATCAATAAATACAGGGGAGAAGCCATTCCGGATGACTTCGAAACCACCCTCTTTCCCATGATGGTCAACTACCTTTCAGGAGGGGCGTTGGCAGATTACAAGGTGCGTCAACCTCTTTTGATGGCTCCTAGTATTAAAATCTCGGATCCAGCCCTTGATGCCGCTGTTTTGCAAGCCGAGGCTGACTTGGCCGCGGCTGCGGCGACCCATGTGACTGCTACCTTTACACAGGGCATGAAACTATCCAGGCGTAAGGAAGTGCCTATGTTAACCAGCAGCAGGCGATCCAGGAAGCTCAGGCAACAACTCGCATGGTGGCCAACCCAAACCCTTGTACCACCCTGCTAAATATCCGGAGACTCCTCAAAACAGAGAGGAACGAGTTCGCAATCAAGGAATTCAAGGAATTCCGATGTTTGAAGAACGAGACTCCCTAGACTCTGTTTAACCGACTCTCCACTCTTTGTAAAAAGACAAAGCTGTCCACGATTGATCTTCCGGCAATGGCCACAAAATATTTTATCGCTGTCCGTAATTCTTTCGAGACGACAGGGCAGACTGCAGTGGACAATTGGATTGCTGGACAGGCAATTTAGGACATTAATCCCTCAGCCAAGGACATTTCAATGGTGGCCATAAAGTTGTATGACCATTTCGTCCATAGTGAGGCAAGGGAGAAGGCCGTGACCGACAAGGCCCGAGCAAATTTGGAAGGATTCGCCGGGGAGACCTCTTTGAATGAGGAGGAACAGGCTGAACTTCAAGCTCTCGGAAAGCTTAAAGGGAAGCAAGTGGCTGACAGCGGGTCAAGACCAGTTATGGGAGCAGATGAGCGGGTATTTCTCTATAATTGCCTGAATTGTCATCAACCGGGTCATGGGTGGAAGCATTGCACCAGAAAACTTAAACCAGAGCTAGCTTTGAAACTTAAAGAATGAGAGAAAGAACGGGCAGGAAGAACTTTGAAACACCAAGAAAGGCTCAAGGGAGGGGGAGAGGACAAGACACGGATAACCAAAGTAACTTACCGTCCAATTCCACGGAGCGAAACCTCTAAGTTGGCCCAATCTCAGTTGCGGCAAATCAAACTTCCAAAGTTTGTTGACGCCCAAATCTCCAACGAAATCCGGAGTAAATATACTACCGAGGGCGCCAAGTGCAAAGCTTGTGGATTTTTGGGGCATAAGGAAGGGCAATGTTTCCGGAAAAATGAAATACCCAAGGAAATGATGCAGTTTGCTTTGTTTACTAGGGAAGGGGAAACCGACGTAAACCCTCTACCCCTCCAACTTCTTTACCCGTGGGGGCGCCAACTTATGCCAACACCAGAGAGACCTGAGCGAGTTCCGGCTGCTCCGGCAAAGTTTACGCCGGAGATCATTATACAGCAACAAAGTCAGCAGTTGGCCGCGATGGCTGCAGAGTTAGCTGCCCTCCGCTTGGGATCTTCTTCCCGGCCTGCACCTCTTAGAGCATCCCAACAAATCCAAAGGCAAAGACAGGAGTTGCTACAGAAGCTCGCGCAGCTTGAGCTTCAAAGCACAGAGGGTACTAATGATGACGACTTATTGGGCTGTGATTTGGAACCTCGAAATGCCCACCATGCCCGAAGCTTCCCGTCGAGAGCTTCGAATGTTGGGGTAGGAGACAGTAGTCGCCAATTGCGCAACTCCACCAATATGCAAAGATAGGACCGGCAGCAAATGGGTTAGAGGGATCACAACCGGAAAGCTACGGGCCTTTTTCATTTACTCCCCGAGCCGTAATGTTGAACAGCGACATCGGCTTAGGAATCAAGCCCACTCACCAACCATCTCTTCCTCCCAAACCTAAATTGCCTTCGGTTTCGAAAATTACACGAACGAGAAACAGCAACGAGAGAAGGAGGTACTGGAACAAGAGAAAAAAGACAATCAGGAGTGGTTAGAGAAATATACGGCCAAACGCCCAGAGAAAGATGCTCCCCAAACACCTCCTGTTCCAGATTCTGGCTCAGAGAGTGAGCAAGAAGGACAAGATGAGGATCAGCAGAAGCCGAACTCATCTCCATCTTCACCAAAAGCAACACTTCCCTCCTCCAAGCCGCCTGTCATGCTAGTCCGGCACCTCATGCCCTATGCTCTCACCTACGTGAAGACTCTAGCCTCGTCCCACAACCTGCCCGAAGAAATCCTCATTCAGGCATTGGGAGAGGAGATCCACTCTGGAAAAGGGGGGTAGACAAGACCACTCCGCCAACCGCATTATTTTTGTCCACCAATCCTAAAACCCCTATAGTGGATAGGGACTACAAAGCCTTATCCGTGGCTCTCATACTGAACAGAACCGGGAACTTCAAGCTCAACGGATACGGGGGATACCAGGACGTTGTGGTCGACACCGAAGCTCTCCCC
>JBBHKE010001520.1:0-37281 GCA_037447655.1 Zygnema cylindricum
GGGCACTGACTGTTGAGGGAGAGGCAGAGACAGTGGGAGAGGGAGAGAGGGAGAGCGGGAGAGTGGGAGAACGGGAAAGAGTGAGAACGGGAAAGAGAAGAGGGAGAGGGGGAGGTCGAGAGGGGAGAGGGGGAGAGGGAGAGAGAGAGAGGAAGAAAAAAAAGGGGAGGGTGGAGAAAGAGAGAGAATTGCAATTTTCGATCAAATTCACTTCAAAAAGTTGAATACCGAATTGGCCAACATATTTGCAAAGAGAAAATGAAGAATGCGCTTGAAAACCAGCTGTTCCTGATTTGGCATTTTGCACACGACAATATTTACACAATATATATCATTGTCATCACATCTTACAATTTTTTCAAGTCCTTGCTTTTGCCACATTTTTAGAAAGTACGCAGACTTGTTTTCACTCATATGTGAAAATTCAAGATTCTAAAATTATGTCCCTAGAAATTTTCATGTTTGCCAATTACATATAAAAAAAAAGAATCACTATACCTAGTGACAAAATGTTTCAATAAGGACAAAGATGCACCATAGTTCAAACGCACGGAAACATGTGATTGTACTGATAGTTTATAATTCGAAATTTACTACCAACTTAAAATGCGCACTGAAAAGGTATGACATTGTCTCATTAAATATACAATGCCAATTGTTAAAGAATTACCAGCCACTTGCCATTCCTTTACAAACCTCCTCCTCTCTCTTTTCCTTCTCCTCGTGTCCATAGGAGCTCAAAAACAGGGTTAAGCAAGAATTTTCGTGCGAATAACATTTAAAATACGAAAACGAATCCGAATGGCGACGAATTGTTTTTCTTGTGAGAATGTTTTTCATAGGAAAAAATGACTGTCGGCCACCAATGCTTCTAGAGAAGCTGGAGAAGACGCCCTCTTCCGTACGGTGAACAATCGGGTGCCACGTGGCACTAACACAGGGCAGAATGGCATTCCGAAGCACTGCCATGGAGAGCCACGTGGCAGTCAGATAATGGAACACGTTGAATTTGGAGAAGAATGTTTCTGGACACCCTTGTAAGTGTTGGCAATACTGTACCGTGAATCTCTACAGTACAGTGCGCGGTAAACTGTTGTGTACGACTGAACTGTACTGCAATACGCAGTATGCTGTACGGTTCATAGCGTACGGTGCGCCGTGTATAGTTATTAACGTCGATGTTTTCTCTAGATGGCGTTACAAAAGTGACGTCCATTGTACGGCTGAAATATAAAAATGGCCACGTATGTCGCCTCGCCAAACCAAAGTATGTGACGCATAGTGACTTCGCCTCATCGCAATGTTGAATAGTGTGCCATTCGCCTATTGCGTCTCGATTTTCTCCTGAATTTAAAAGCGGCCACGTATGTGGTTTCCTCAAAACTGGAAAATGTGACGGATGTGAAGGATGTGACGGATGTGACTCTGCGCTTCGTCACAAATTTACAATACTGAAACGATACGCTGTTTCATTCGTTTCGATGTTTTTCGAATTTTCAAGACGTGTCCATCACCGTCTTGTTTGACCAATAGCGTATACCTGAACTGTTAGCGTGACGACGAAAATCTTAAAGCGCTCAATCGACCAGGTCTACCATTTGTAATACGCGTATTATACGGAATTTTAGAGTATGATACGCGAATAGTATTGGAATGCCTCAAAGCATTTTTCATAGCTTTTCGCACATTATAACTAATTAACTATGCTAAAATTCATGAAGCTTCCAGGAAATGTTTGCCTGCACAGTTTATGCTGGCGTTTCGGTTGCTTTACCGTACGAATCAAATAATACGTATTGTACGGTACTAATGAATCTACTGTACTTGGCCATGGCTGTTTACCAGCGAAACTTTGATATCTGATTTTGAGAGTGCCAAGGGAACCCTAGAGTTGAACAGAATTGACGCTTTAAGTTCAATTCTTCAACTTGTTTCTTTTTAACTCGATTGATCTGTCAATTATCTTTCCTTTTGTTTCGCTCGAACGTTAAGGAAGGAAGGACTAGTGTATCCTCAGAGATATAAGAGTTTTCTTAGTGATTTTTCTGTTATACTCCATTGTTTTCTCTCCTAAAGTTGAAAGCAAAAATGGAAGCATTGAATGAAGCGGACATATTCGAAGACGATGGAGGGGTGGGAGATGAGATTGCAATGATGTCGGCAGACGATATTATTCGTAGAACACGACTTCTTGATACAGAAATTCGTGTTTTGAAGGTTTGGATTCTACTGTAGTTTTAAATTTTTAACCTGGATGTAGTTCAGCTTTCTTTTAGGGTTTCTTTTAGGGTTTCTTGTAGGGTTTCTTTCAAAATTCAAATTCGAAGAAAACGCTATATTTGGTTACCCATACTTTGCTCGCATGATACCGTATCGTATGGGGTACCCCATATAGCGTTTCCAATTGGTTTTGCACATTTTGAATTATTGTGCATTTTAGTGTTTTTGAACCGAACTAAAGATGTTAACAGCAGATCTTTCGGAATATTGTATTTTTGTTCATGTACAGCTATTTGTGAAGAATGTTAAAAACAAATCCTCAACTAAAGCTTAACAATAACCAGAAGGGGAAGAGCTAATCTCTCTCTCTCTCTCTCTCTCTCTCTCTCTCTCTCTCTCTCTCTCTCTCTCTCTTTCTCTTTCTCTTTCTATCACTCTCTCTCTTTCTCTCATTCTCTTGAACCTTTTTCTTCACCAGTTTCTTTCCTCGGGTGATTATGGAAACAATTAATCATAAGTTGAACTTTATTGTAGCCTTATGGAACCTTTTAGAAGAAATTCACCTTAGATTTTAGTTTCTAACATTTTTCTATGAATAAAGTTTCCATTTGTGTGTTGAATTGCGGTTTTAACTTATTCCGTCTTCCATTATTTCATTTCTCATTTTTTTTTGTATTCTTTGTTATTCATTTATGTTCTGGTCATGGAAAGAAAAACTGTATGATTATTGCTTCCTTTGGCTTTTAGTCATTTTTAGTTTGGTTCAACATAGGTTATTTATGCTTGAATGTCTTTTACAAGGAGCGCATTATTTTTATTTCTATTCTATTTGTTTGTTCTTTACATAGCATTCATTGTGTCGCATGCTACATATAAAAGTGAATGGCAACAATTAGGCTTTTTATTTGCTAATTAGTAAGATACTGTAGTTTATTATGTTTCACGTTTGAAAGCTGGTTGTCTGTAAATTTTGAACGCGTCTTAAATCCTCAAATGCACTGTAAATTCACTTTTCTTTTCGCTTTGGTTCACTGTTGGGACAAATTTCACACCTCTTTGTTTTGTCCTTAGGATGAAACGCAACGTCTCAGTTTGGAAAATGACGCCACTAAGGAGAAGATAAAGGAGAACCAGGAAAAAATCAAACTGAACAAGCAATTACCTTACTTAGTAGGGAATGTTGTGGAGGTAAGTTGTGAGAACATTGTGATTCTCCAAATTTTCTCACCTTTTTGTCATTGTCCAATAAACTGTGGGATATTGTGAAAATTTGGTTAATAGCTTTGTTTTGTATGTCATTTTCTATGTATGTTTTTATGCACTGAATAAAATGGTTCATACGTGATGCTTGAAACCCGTTTCTGATTGTAAGTGTCTCATTTTCTGTCTGTATCAAGCATAGTTCCAATGTGTGAAAAGGCATGGAAACTTTACAAGCAGTCGCCCCATATTAAACGCGGATTATACCCCGGAAAACCTGTATAACACGCCTCACCGTACAGTATAGGGTAGCCAGATACAGCGTTTCCATGTGTTTTTGCATTTTTGAGCCATGTTTAAAACCTATTTCTGATTTTAAGTTCCCTTGTACTCTGTCTATATCGCAAGCATGCACCTCTTTTGTTTTTCGTTTTGGTTGGCTTCAATCTGTTGACTCTGGAACTTCTTTAATAATTGCCTCTGCGTAAGCAGAGGCTGGTGTAATACATTCTCTATAAAAATAATCTCAGGAAAGTAAGGAGTTTTGGCAGGTTTTAGATGTCAACCCTGAATGTGAAGAGGCTTGATGCATCATTCTTGATAAATATAACATCAGGAAAGAAAGGAGTTTGGCAGGTTTTAGATGTCAACCCTGAGGATGAAGCGCAAGAAGATGGAGCTAATGTGGATTTGGATTCGCAGCGAAAAGGAAAGTGTGTGGTGTTAAAGACCTCCACTCGCCAGGTGAGCTCTTGGTCTTAACTTTTTTGTCCCGCAATCTGTGTTTTATTGCATTCCTGTGAATTGTGGCAACTACATGTTGTTGAATATGGAGGTTAGTTGGAGGTTAGCCTGTGTTTGCGAGAGATTGGACCTAAATTAGTTGAGTTCTGTATCTGTTAAAACACCAAAAATTTACACCATTGAGTCAGCTTACTATCTATGATCGATATTCTTCGTGTATATCTATTTTGTTTCGTTGTACACTCAGTTTTCTATGGTTTTATGTACTACACAGCCCATTGCTATTAGAGTTACTGAAATATTGACATTAACACGTTAGTAGAGTTAACTACACTAAATTATGTTTCTCAACGTGGCTCGTTATGGGCCCTTTAACCACATAGTGTTATATACTCTAATTTATGATTTGGGGTCAAAAAAATGCTCATACAAATTAGTGTGATTAACTCTAATAGTGATGGGCAGTGTAACTGTCAAGCAAAAGCTAGTAGAGTTTCATGACACTTGGTATGTGTGGTTGGTGGGAGACAGACTATATTTTTGCCTGTTGTGGGGCTCGTCGACCCAGATAAATTGAAGCCTTCAGATCTTGTGGGAGTGAATAAAGACAGTTACCTAATCTTAGATACATTACCAGCTGAATATGATGCTCGAGTGAAAGCTATGGAAGTTGATGAAAAGCCCACAGAGGATTACAGTGATATTGGTGGGTTGGATAAGCAGGTGAGAAGAAAATGGTAGGAATCGGAGTTTCTGGGTTTACGTGAAATATAAGATTTTCATGTTGTAGTTGTGGGTGGATGGTTGTATGGATGAGGTCGATATCCATGGGCTGTCAAAATCTGAGGGCTTTTGAACAGCTTGGGTCAAAAATATACTTGCTCAAAGAAAAGCGATTAACTTTCATAGTGGTGGGAATGTATTAACTTTCATAGCGGTGGAAATGTAGTGTTGAGAATTATTGACATTAGAGGAGGATGGTTTTTGGGGAGGGCTCAGATTCAAGAGCTTGTGGAAGCTGTGGTGCTTCCAATGACACATAGGGAGCGTTTTACTGCTCTTGGAATCAAACCTCCCAAGGGTGTCTTGCTTTATGGACCTCCTGGAACTGGAAAAACACTTTTGGCGAGAGCATGTGCTGCTCAGACAAATGCTACATATCTTAAACTTGCAGGTCCACAGTTAGTACAGGTGAGGGCTACTCCCTCTCAACTTCCTTTTCTGAATTTTGCCTCTTTTCAGAGGTTGCTGCCTATGTAGTTTCTTTTCTCAATTTTTCTTCCTGTCAGAGATTGTTAATTCTCTCTCTACTACCTTTCTTGATTTTTTTTTTTCCTTTCAGAGGTTTCTGACTCCCTCTCCACTTCCTTTTTTGAATTTTGCGCCCTTTTAGAGGTCATCAAGTTGAAAGGCAAACATACGCTCTGTGGTCCGTTCATCTTACTTCGACTGCATTTAGGGTTTTCCTGTTTCATCTCTTTTCTTTTGCCCTTTTCTTTCCTTCTTGTCTGACTTACGTGATAGTATGTCTTCCTATAACACCACCCAATCGTTGCGGTCCTCAATTCCTATCCCATTTCATTTCCCATTGCAAATATGAGAGAGAGGGAGAGAGACGGTGCGAGAGGAAGACAGAGGGGGGGAGCTAGAGGAGATGTTGACGGCTATTAGCTTACAAGTTTTTGAGAGGTATTATGGTGGTTGAGTTGTAGATGTTTATTGGAGATGGTGCAAAATTAGTGAGGGATGCATTTGAGCTTGCAAAGGAGAAGGCTCCTTGCATTATTTTCATCGATGAGGTCGATGCTATTGGCACCAAACGTTTTGATAGGTAAGTTCAATGCTTCTTCACTGCAACTTTAAATGAATAAATAGGAGTTCTATCAATTATTGGAGCCCCAGTTGAAGGCTAACTTGAATTGAATTGAAGATTTAAAAGTGATTGTCATTATGAGCTGAAATGAACGAGCCGTTCATTGGATGAAACTCACCAGCTCATGTTCAAGGAATGCTTATTAAGGATGTGATATAATCCCGTTTTTAGTAAGAAGAATGCCTGGAATATAGCAGTTGAGATGCTATCAATTTAACAAAAGTAAGAGAAAGGTAAAAGTAATTCAAAAATAATTGATGCAATTACAGTCTACGTTTTTGCATGGCATCCTTACAGATAATGTGATCTTTCATTATAACTGACGCCGTTGTGTAGAGGAATGGTTTCGATGATGAACTCTGAAATTTTCAATTCCTCTTCAAGATTTTACATGTGTAAGGGAGTGTTTTACATAACTTAAGGGAATGATTTGCTAACTGTAAGGGAGGTCTCTGTCTTGCAGTGAAGTGAGTGGTGATAGAGAGGTACAACGAACTATGTTGGAGCTTCTTAACCAACTGGATGGCTTCAGCAGTGACGATCGTATTAAGGTTAACATACTTTCATTACTTCTTTGTGTTGGTGGAAGAAGAGCAAGTAGGATAAGGGACAGAGAGGCTGTTTATGAATGCTTGCTTATCTATAGTTTGAAGCACGAACGTTTCAGATTTGTTTGGTGTTTTTCGGCATTTAGTTGGAAAGTCTCTCGTGTCGGCTATCAATACTTTCTTTGTCACTCACCTGCCACTCGCTGACGATGGGATGTTTTTATCATGATTATGGATTTGTCTATTTTACATTTGACTGTTATTTCGGCGTTTTACGCAAAAGACTTTATTTCTTTTTGTTCCCCCCGCTGTCTATCACTGGCAGTTGACTGACCCCCTTCTTTTTCCCCCCTTTTTTTTCTTTTTTTGCTTCTGTCATGGTTTTGTCTTATGTGCCAGGTGATAGCTGCCACGAATCGAGCTGATATTCTTGATCCGGCTCTAATGAGATCTGGTCGTCTTGACCGTAAAATCGAGTTCCCTCACCCATCAGAAGAAGCCCGTGCAAGAATTCTCCAGGTAGGTTTTGTACAGAAGCTCTAAGCCCCTTCCTTGGCACTGAAGGCAGCCACTTTTTGCTCTTTTCCCTCTCTCTCAATCACTTCCTCCTTTGACCTTGTTCTTGATTTTAGGGTTTTTTTTTTGGCCACCATATAAAATTCAATTTTTCTCCCTGAAAATGCATTGCATAAGTAGATGTTGTATATTTTTCTATTATAAGAAAATTAAAAAAAATAGCCCTATGATTTTAGTGCCGAATATGGGATGAATGGGATTTTGCATTTGCCGGATATGCCCGAGGGGCAAATATTCTTAAAAAGAATACGGTGATACTAATTCAAAATACAGTTACATTATAATGCTATGACTTGATTGTTTAGTCTGTTTCCGTCTTTGTCTTTGTCCCGAGTTTAGGAGGTTCGTATTCATGGCTGGAAAATGTCAGCAAGGTCCTTGTGATTTACCGGTTGTTTCAGTTTTGACTTGTAGCGATGTAGAAACCGGAAAGCTGTAAAGTGATGAAGTCGCAAGGAAATTGACATAAACAAATGATACTTATTTGTACTGACAGTCACGCGGTAATTTTTA
The DNA here is from genome assembly GCA_037447655.1 of Zygnema cylindricum. Taxonomy (NCBI): domain Eukaryota; kingdom Viridiplantae; phylum Streptophyta; class Zygnematophyceae; order Zygnematales; family Zygnemataceae; genus Zygnema; species Zygnema cylindricum. The sequence continues at coordinate 7,675 of JBBHKE010001520.1, forward strand.
TGTGAAGGGGATGTATGTTGTTTGCTATGCATTCGGATTTCACCATTTATTCTTAAGATTTGCTGGTTTTCTTGTTTTGTATAAGAGTTTGTTACAAGACGGTATGTTGTGTTGCCTAAATTCAGAGTATTTTGTTACTTATACCCAATTGAGAAGTACTGATTTCCAATCATGTCTAGCCAAGTCAAGTCAGGTCAAGTAAGAGTCTACCGGCTTATCTCCCCGTTGATGTCCTCGCGAAAGAAGAGAAAGGTAAAGAATAGGGTAATGGTCTTTATGTCGAAGTTTAAAACTCGTATTTAGAAGAATGTAATCCTGGATGGGAGGCTATATTGCTTACTATCGTTTGGGCTTGGGTGGTCAGATTCATTCGAGAAAAATGAATGTGAATCCAGACGTGAATTTTGAAGAGCTCGCAAGGTCTACCGATGATTTCAATGGGGCTCAACTGAAAGCTGTGTGTGTCGAGGCAGGAATGCTCGCTCTTCGCAGAGACGCGACAGAGGTATGTCACAAAATCTCAGTATATTCTCACCGTTGTTAACAAGTTTATGTTAAAGGCACTTGTGTATACACAATATCACTTTTTATGTTACATTTGCAAGTTGTCGTAGAGAATGCTCAGCGGTTTCACAAATTCTCAGTTTACGACTCACTATTGTTAGGTCAGACTTGTTTGGCTAGTTTATTTGGATGATTGTTAAGGACACAATTGACTTGTTAATTAAGATTAAGGTCGGTATGTTCATTTATTGTTCGGATACAAGTCAACACAATCTAATGTGTGGCGTTTCACAATTAGGTGCCCTACATCTCTTGTTTTATTCTAAACGTGGTTGATAGCCCTAGAAAAATTTATTTGGAAATTTAATCTGTATATAATGTGGTCCACAACCAAATCTTTTTTAGTTTTGGTAACAGTGATTCGATGCCGGTTTTTTTTTGTCCTCTGACAACAAATCAGCGTCAAGAACTCGATCCTTTTTTCTTTAGGTCAATTCTTTACTTAAGAGGCTATTAGGGGAGTCTAGTTCATGAGTAACGTGGACCCACTATTCATGGTATCATTTTGCTTCTGGTCGTTTTAAACAATTCTTGTTCACTTCAGATGGCTCACGAAAATTTATTACAGTTAACTAAAAAGGCTATTGTGTGGGTCTAGTTCATAAGTAGTGTGTCCACACTATTTCTATTTTTGGAACCGTTTTGTTTCTGATTGTGTTTAAACTGTTTTCCTTCCCTTCAGGTGACTCACGAAGATTTTAATGAAGGGATTGTTCAAGTCCAGGCTAAGAAGAAGGCGAGTCTCAACTATTACGCATAAAAGGGGCCGGATTTTGCAAAGAAAAGCTTAACTTGTACGACAGTAGTGTCCTATAAATGCTAGTCTCGGTCATCAACGTGTAATCTTTTTGATTTGTTCAAGATTTTTTCGATGTAATGTGTCGGGCTCCACTCATCCAATCGGATTTGTCATTGGTTTTACCAATTGTATTTGTTGTTTCAAATTGATGTCTTTTTTTTTTTTTTTGGAAAGTGTGTGAGTACTTTCCTTGGAAATTATTGCCTTATCGGGATGTGTCTAGAGTTTTTTACATTTTTTTTACATTGACGTTTGTATTCACGTCTATGCTCTGTTGTTGATTTTGCATTGTAAGGGACTTTTGCTCTAAATTTTTTCTCTCAGCTATGTTTTGATAAATGGTGAAACATTTGATTTTTGCCTGAGTTCACCAGGCTCCGTAGTGGTTCTATTTCCTCCGATTGTATCATTTCTTTTTGCCATGTGTACATGGTTCGCCCTTAACCTGTTTTTACGACGAGTGCAGTAAAAATTGCCCATAAAAGACGTCGAACATGTACACAAGCTTTTCGCGACATAATGTTATGCACTTGTATTTCTACCTCATTCTTAACTCTGTTAAAAGGGGCTTTATTAAGAAAGTGTGATGGTAAATGGAGTATATGGCAGCAAAGGAAAATTACAGTCAAAAAGAATCTGGGAAACAGAAGCACAAAAAATTGCAGGACTGTTGAGTGTGTCAGTGTCTCGAAATGCCTTTTTAATATTGTTTACAGCCTTGAATATCTTTCTCAAGAGCGATGAATTGAATGACGCTGGTAAAGACAACAAATCAGACACGAGGTTCAATGAGCGAGTTTTATTGTACGAGCAGTTTTGTGCGAAAGTAACTACACTATATCGCAAATATCATTACGGTTTTTTTGCCACTTAAAATATCTTTCCTCCGTCCACGTATGCCCTTTTTTCGATTGGAGAATGCCAACCGGAAGGTGAGTATCTTACCTTTCAATCGCAGCCATCGGATTAACAAGCCGAGTATGGTGCACGGAGAAAAGGTTTTGAGTGTCGGAAAAAACATTAACGTTAAATCATTAATACACGGAGTCAACTGTAAAGTACGCGTTTAATATTGTGGTGCACCGAGCACATCAGATCTTTGGCGTCAACCTATTTGACGTCAGAGCTCGTGAATCTCGCGTCATGCGCTTCGATTTGTTCGTACAGGATCCGTGACATCCTCACGACAAAGTAATTGTTACTGTTGTCACCGTAGGTATTCCGCCAGATCTACAGGGATCGACGGACTACATTAATCATAGATTATGTATCCATTTTACCCCCAATAATTCAGAAATAGTTGCAGAAAATCTCACACTTTATTCAGGCATTATTGCCCTGCTTGTAGTTTTTTAGTTTTGGCAATGCCACCCCTTTTGTACCCCCGGACTCAGATGGTTTACCATCGTGCTTTTTAATTTATCCTCTTTTTTTTTTTTTAATTCTCTATCTATTGATGTGCATTCCAGAGGTCGCAAAAGTCAAAATTTTACATAACCGAAACCAACCGTTTTTTTTTTTTCAACATCTGAGTAACCGACGCCCGACCGGGTTACGTCACGCTACGGAATTGTTAACCGTTAACCGACCGACGTTTACGAAAATAAAAGTTAACCGAAACTCCATTTCTCGCGACTAACCGTGCTCGCCCGTAACTGAAAAAGAACAAAATTAACTAATGTACGACATATGAATAAGCCAAAAATTACGATTTGTCGCGTTCCCTTAGATTTGCGAAATGAATAGTGTTTACTACCGTGTCAGATTTGCGACGCTAATCATGATGTCACATACTTCCACGATACCAAAGAGTACAAGGTACAATAATGTAGGATTGTATGGACAGTACAATTTTTTCTTTTTTTTTTGTTTTTTGGTTGACCGACAGTAACCGGCCGTTTTTTTTTCTGGTGAATCAACCGACCGCAACCGCCCGGCCCTCAAAATTTGGCAACCGAGTTTGTTCCGGATCCGGTGCGGGCGGTCGGTTAACAGTCGGTCACGGATTCGGTTGACCGTTTGCGACCTCTAGTGCATTTGATAGTGTTGTGTATCACTAAGGATTTGCCGATAACCGATATGGCCTTTTTTTGGGTATCCGATAATCGATATATTGGTACGATATATCCCTATCGTTGTTATTGCCAATAAATAGCCGATATTTATCAGTTATTATTGGCGATAACACCGATATCGATAACTATCGGCGATAACTGTACGGACCTTAAAGATAAATGTACGGCCAGTACACTCAACTGTACGTGTTATTCCCGGACGTGTACAAGCACAGAAAGTACAGTAGCCGCCATGAGATCTGTACGATTTTGATACGGATCTAGTAAAAACGATATACCTTTCACATTTGACGCCATGGTTGTCCATTTATTCCTTGAGATCCATTAGGGACCTGCCACGTGTCAACCTGTCGGCTTTTTTGGCACAAGCTGCCAAAAGAGCCATTCCGGGATGCCGGCGCTCACGCATGGCTGTGCGCTCGTGTTTTCTCATTCCAAGTCGCCCGTTCAATTCTGGTGGCGCGCAGAATGTTATTTTGCGTCCGTTGTACTTTGTGTTCGCTGTCCTTTTTCCGTTCCATGTTCACCAGTTTGCCAGTAAAATCCCGTACGTTGCCGTAAAATTTCTGTTCAGTTAACCAACCAGCGTTTATGTGCTGCACTGTCCGTAATAAAGTGTAGTTAAACGGAGACGGAATAGATTCTTATTCGTGGCATGCCACGCTATATAAAGTCAATAATATAATACAGTATGTTATAAAGTACTATTGTATGCATACTATATATTTTTAAGTTATCGCTGATATGGAATTTGTTGGTCTCAAACCGATATATCGGAACCTCTGACCGTTCGCAAACCGATAACTATCTGTATCGGTGCTATCGCGATAATTTTTTTACCGATACACAACACTAACATTTGAGTTCTAAACGAACTTTTTAAAGTGCCCGTAGTGTACGGTTATGTACGAAAAAAGAAAAAACGTATAGTACGTATACTATACTTACGTACTATTTCGTAGCAAGGAATGATCTGCTGAGGGTGAACCTCCATCAGGCGAAAAGTGTGGTTGTTTACCGGAAAAAGTGCATTTCAGTACAAATCCAGCTCATTGCCGTACAATGCCGTACTGTTTTTTTTTTTTTTTTTAAACATGATTACTGAAGATTCGTCAAGATTCTCCAAACTTTTGGGCGATAACATCGACCGTCCGATTATGAGTTTTCGAAGCAAAAGGTCACTTCGTCCGTTAAATGGCTAGGGTCCTTCTCAGGAGGACACTAGCCATTTACCGGACGTGTAAAACGTAAAATGTCACGTACGAGCCACGCGCCTTCGTACATATGCCACGCGCCTTCAGACAGGCGGGAATCAGATACGGCGATAACCACCAAAAAAAGTTTGTTGAAGAATGTACCATGACGCCTCCACCACCATCCATCGTCAACCGGAATTTGTTGCGCCTACTGTCTTCAAAGTTCCGTAAAGTTCCGATTTGGTTACGACAAAACAGGAACGTAGAAATTGTACACCGCAGGTACAACGACATAACATGAACGTACAAAATGTACATTCGCTTATTTTATTTTGCGGCTGGTTGTACGAATACTACTTTAGACAATTTGCTTTTGGAATCTTTGACGACGCTCGCCGTCAGAACAGGAATCTACGTGCATCCAATCGAAAGAAAGCACGTACACGATAGATTCCATTGCTGACACGACCTGATGGAGAAGTGAATGAAATATTAGTGCCAGTAAACCTATCCGTAACATTTCTGTCGGCGCCTGATGGAGAAGTGGCCTGATGCAAGCGAATAGAATTTTTGTCGCATGAGCGAAAGAGGCGTGGGCGACGACAAAAAGTGCACCGCCAATCGCTATTAGCGTTGTGTACGCTTATTCCGTCCCGCTTTTTTTTATTTTTATTCTCCATTAGCGTAGTTCATTCTATTTTTTTCTTTACTCTATTTAGGGATAATTTTTTAGTACCGTACGAAATGGAAGTACGTTATCAGTTAATTAGTGTGGTGTACAGACAATATCAGACCGTACACAATTGTACCTTTTTAAGTGAAAAAGTATAATTAATGAGTTTTAGTAGCCGCGGACGCATGAGAATGTGCGCTCTAAAAAGGGGGTCTAATCGGGTTGTCAAACATCACGTTCGCACATATTCGTCCAGCAACCACGTTTCGACTGTGTGAACGTACGATTTGTCAGATTTTGTACGAATACCTATATTAGTGTAAGCATGTTTGCAACCGACATTTCTTTTTTTCAAAGACCCAAATTAGAATTATTAAACAATTAGAGACAAGGATGCACGGAGAACAGATGTTTAAAGTGGCGAAAAAAACATTAAAAGGAAACTCTCAAGTACTTCAGCAACACTAGGAGCATTCACATTATGGCGGGCAAGTTAGGAATGTTTATATAATATTGGTGTCGCTAAGGATAATCGAGTATCCGTTGTGGTTGTACTCCACTTTTTTTCTATTGACCGACGGCGAAATTTTGTGCATTACTGGCGTGCAAAAATGTAAAACAAACAAATGAATATATAGATAGTAATAAGAAAAATGCGGTCTTTTCTTCCCAAGAGACAATATAGGACTACTATTGTTAAAAGGATTGCAACCCAATTTAATATAACGTGATAGAAAACTTAAAAACCCGATTACAAAGTTGTCCATTGGAGCACTCCATGAAGTTCAGAAAAAAAATAAAAATGACATTTCGAGACATTGATGCATTCACAGTCCCGCAAATTTTCGTGTTTCTGTTTCCCAGATTCATTTTGGCTGTTGGTTTCCTTTGCTGCCATATACTCCGTTTACCATCGCACTTTCTTAATAAAGCTCGCTTTAACAGTATGTGTTTAGATCTAGTTAGGAAAACAGGTACATAATATACTGTCAAGATAATCTTGTCTAGCTGTTAGGTGTCTTTTAAGGGCAGTTTTTACTGCACTCATCGTGAAAAGAGTGTTAAGGGCAAACCATGAACACGTGGCAAAAGGAAACTATACAGTAAGGGGAAATAGAACCATTCCATAGCCCCGTGAACTCAGGCAGAAATCGAACATTTCAACATTTACCAAAACATAGTTGAGCAAAAAGTTTTAGAGCAAAAATCCCTTACAATGCAAAATTAACAACAAAACATAGACATGAATACAAATGTCAATGTCAAAAACTGTAGACACATACCGATAAGGCTATAATTTCCAAGGCAACTACTCACAACTTCAAAAAAAAAAAAGCATCAATTGGCAACAAACAACAACCGATTGGCAAAACCAAAAACAAATCCGATTGGATGAGTGGAGCCCGACACATTACATCGAAAAACTTGAACAAATCAAAATGATTACACGTTGATGACCGCGACTAGCATTTATAGGACACTATTGAAGTAGAAGTTTCGTTATTCTTTGCAAAAACCGGCCCCTTTTAGGCGTGATAGTTGATACTCGCCTTCTTCTTGGCCTGGACTTGAACAATCCCTTCGTTAAAATCTTCATGAGTCACCTGAAGGGAAGAAAAACAGTTTACAAACAATCACAAACAAAATGGTGCCAGAAATAGAAACAGTGTGGACACACTATTCTACACTATTTCTGAACTGACTCACATAACAGCCTTTTTAATTTAACTGAAATAAATATTCGTGAGTCACCTTACTCCCCTATACCTTTCATTAAGCATTCCTCTTCTCCCCTATCCTTTAAAACCCCTTCTAGTTTCACGTCTCCCCTTTCCTCAGAATCCGTTGAAGTCTCCGTTTCCGACCAGATTTCTGTTTCCAAAATATTTATGAAACTATCCTCAATATTTTGAACTCCCTCAAGTACTTCCTCTCTATTTACTTCCGTTATACCTCCAAAAGCACACTATTGCTTACGTGGAATTTATGTGTGCTTTTCTCTACTCCCCATACTACCGATGCGGAGAAGCTCCAACATATCTTCATCCTCTTTCTCCTCTTCCCCTTCTTCCTCCTCATCCACATTCCAACTTCTAAGTTCTTTCAAACAAGAGCATTCCTCTATATAATGATCCCGTTCCCTACAACAGAAGCAAACCCCTTTTTTCAAAGCTCTCGTTTATTTTCCTCTCCCTCTCTTTCTTCCAAAGTTCCGATAAGGTTTACCTTTGTCTTTCTTCCTCTCATCACGCTTCCGCTCGTCACCGCCGTTCCTCTCATCACGCTTCCGCTAATCACCACCAGCTGTAAATGCATTCACTCTGTGACTTCCCCTACGAAGCTCCAAAGTGCTTTCCCTCACAAGAATTATCCCCATGGTAAAGCTCCAAGTCCATGAGGAGACATCCATTGCTTGCATACGACAAATGATGTTTTCGTACTCATCTGGGAGTTTCATAAATAGTGTATTAATCTTCTTCTCCTCAGATTCTACATATCCCGCACTAGCAAGCTCAACATATAGCGCAGCAATATCATTGCAAAACTCTATCATGCTACCGCCTTTATAAACATAGGCATCTATTTCTTGTTTTACTAATTGCTGCCTCTGAATAGTCTCACTCTTATAAATCTGACTTAGTGCTTCCCATATCTCTGAAGACTTCGTTAAGTTTATAAGAGTGATAGCTATGGACTTAGACACGTTTCTAAGTATGAGATGCTTTGCTATAGTGTTTTTGTATTCCCATATTTTTCTGTCATTTTCTTCAGTTTTAATCCCTACAAGTGGTACCATAGCTGAGAGCCTAGCTCCCCTCACCATAGGTGTCCCTTTTTCCTTCTCCCCTATTTCCCCATCCACGGCAAGGTTTTTCCCTTCACCTTTCGTTGCATCTGAACTTCGGTTGATATTCTGGGCAGCCTCAGATGATTCTCCATAGTAAGCTCCTCCAAAGCTAGGTGGCGGACATCTCACTTGTCCCAAAACAATTCCCCATAAGTGCTTCTCGAAAAGTAATCCCTCCATCATAAATCCCCAATAAGTGAAGCCTGTTCCATCAAACATAGGCACCCTAGATGGTGGGCCTATAACCTGAAACTCTGTGTGCTCCATTGCCCACAGAAATCGCAGATCCAAAAGAAACTTATCTAGATAGTGCCGACTCCAAGTTGATATAAACCCAAATGACTGTCCCCTTGACGAAAAAAAGACCCATTATAGTTTCACCCCTGTGAAATAAGACTTTTTGTGTGCTCAGTTCCACCACAGAATGCAAAGTTAGAATATGAGTTTTGGACACATTCACCCACTTTGACTTTCCCTTATAAATGCAGCCACCGTGATAGGCAAAAACTCTGACCGACTACACCCTTGTGTAGCCTAGACTCCCTTGAGTCCCCAGCAAAAAGAATCATTGAAAATGTTTAAGTAAATTGATAGATATGAATGGTCAAAGATGACCTTTTTGTATAGGAGCTCTCTCGGAGAGAGGCTGCTACCTACTAAATGTTTCTAAGTCCGATTTCTCTCTAAAACTCAATTTGCTGACGTACGGCACCAATCAAATTACTGTGTCGTACAGAAAAGTACAGGTGCCGGTGTACTTTCTGTACGACCATCGTACGAAATGGCCAAAGTGTCGACATATGTCATCTCCAGATTCGTTCATGTAATCCTCGAAGATGCCGCGATCCAATGTTATTTTGCCACGTGTCATCCTATGTGGCGATTATCGCAAACTGCTCAAATCTTCTTACGCGATCTCGGCATCCTTTCCGACTGTCCGATTGAAAAACCAGGTTTTGATCGTAGCCGTCATAAATACGTGCGCGGTATTTGTTTCGTGTGTCGAAACAAATGCGAGGTATCCGTTTCATATAGTACATGAAAATCGTACAAAAACTGTATCTATGCATTACGTATCTATATCCCGTTAAATGAACTAGTCTACGTGTAATATAATAAATATTTATCAAACCTAATATATTCCATCATTAATCCTATACTTATAGGTTAAGGCTACCAGCTAATTTGACGGACGGCATGTACCCGGACCAAATCCCGGGACCGTCAAATATTTTAGATAACTCTATCGAGATTTGCCTTCCTGTCCTCTTTGGACAGCCTAGGCAGCCATGGATCTAACTCCTCCTCAACTCTTCAGTGACTACGACAAGTGTGGGGACTTGAGTGAAGAGTTAGAGGCAAGTTGTCTTTGTTTTGGCTTTTATTTTACAATCTCTAGACCTATAAAATACTTAAATTTCAACATAACTGGCATCACTCCAAGTAGTGATGTCAGTATTCTCCCCACCCAAATGCAACCATAGATCCCTAGTTCCTATCAAATATCTAAGGAATCTCTAAGCTGCCTCCTAATCCTTCTTAGTGGGAGCATTTAGACTTCTACTCAGCACTCCAACAGCTACAGCTAAATCTGGTCGGGTAGAATTCATAAAATAGATTAGGCTTCCCACTACTTGCCTGTAAGGAATAGTCTGCATGAACTTATGTTCTTCAAGACTTAATTCCTCGTCTAAGACTATGACTCCTTCATCCTCACTCCTCTCACATCCTTTTTTTAACTCCATAGGAGTTGTGCAACTATTAGTTTTATCCATCTGAAATTTTTCCAACATGTTCCCTATTACTTCCTTTTGAGTCAATCTTATAATCTTTCTTTCTCGTTCTTTTTCTACTTCAATTCCCAAAATATATCTTGCCTCCCCTATATTGTTCATTTCAAATCTCCCCTTAAGATCGGTTTTCAGTTAATTAATTTTTTCCATTGATTTACTTAAAACAAGCAATTCATCAACATAAATTGTAATAAATATAACACCTTCCTCATCTTCAAAAACATCGATTGAGTGATCTGAGCTAATCCGGATATATCCCCGATCGGTAAGAAACTCATGAAGCTTTATATTCCACTGTCGAGGCGCTTGTTTCAAACCATGAAGAGATTTAATCAGCCGGCATACCTTACTCTCCTCTCCTTCCCCCACAAATCCTTCGGGTTGTCGCATGAAGATCTTCTCTTCCAATTCTCCATGCAAAAGGTTGTCTTGATGTCCATCTAGTGCACCTCCATGTTTTCCGCTGCTGCCAGACTGAGAAGTATGCGGACGGAGGGAAATCTGACGACCGGGCCAAAGGTTTCCTCGTAGTCGATTCTTTCTTTTTGTGTAAATCCATTTGCCACTAATCGGGCTTTGTAACTCTCAATGGTGTTATCGGGGTTTAGTTTTAATTTGAAAACCCACTTACAACCGATTGTAAGTTCCTTGATGCCATGTTCTTGTAGTCCCATGTTTGTGAATCATTCTCTTTGGTTTTTAATACAGGTATCTCTTTAGATGGAGCAATAAGAGTGGTTGGCTCCTTGGCTTTTTCCAACACATTGTTTTCCCTTTCATATGCCTCCTTCATGGGAGCAGATGATATCTTTGAAAAATTGACCCTGTCAAACGTTGGTGGAGTCCTAAGAGATGGATGCCTCACTTGTCCACTCACTATTCCCCAATACCGCTTTTCACACAATGCACCTGTCATCATTGTTTCCCAATAGATGAATCATGTTCCGTTGAAAATGGGCACCCTATTGGGTGGGCCCATAACCTTCAATTATGTGACCTCCATAGGTGCACAAAAACTAGAGCTTACTTGAAGCCTTCCAGGATAATTTGAAATGCATTTCTTCCCTTTCAATCAACTACCTCCCAAGAAGGCAAAGATTTTGGTTGCCTTCACCCTTGTGAAGGTAGGACTCCCCTGGGCCTTATGCCAAAAAAAATTACTAAAAACGCCCTACCACGCGATTAAATTTCAAATGGGAAAGATGCCAGTTTTTATACAATCTGTGAGAGAGAGAGGCGGCTATCTGCTAGAAAACTTAAAGTCCTAGAACCCCTCTCTAAACCCTCTACTACTAATGTACAGATCCAATCAAAAGACTATACAGTACAAGAAAGTATTGCGACCGATGTATTTGTTCTATGGTCATTGTACGACATGGCCATGGAGGGGACGCATGTCACTTTTGGACTTGTCTCTGAGTTTCTTGAAAATCCTCTATTCGAATGACAAGGCGCCACGTAGCACCAAGTGACACAACGTCTGAAATCAACAAGAACGGCTATTCCGAAATGTCGGTTTGAATAGGAGCCGTCCGATATTAATGGCATTTGATGTGCGCCGTTCAAATTAGCTGACCTTCTTTATATACAAATATTCTAACTTTGTCGATGTTTTCAGTCCTGTAAATCCGTTAATCGGCTTAATCCGCCAGTATTAGTTTTAATAATTATCACCCCATATATAAACTAGCATTGGTCCTAGACTATAGGACAACGTTACCGGCTACTGGCTACTGACTATAGGGACCAGGATGAAATCCTTGGTCCGTTTGTCTTTTTGCCAATAGCTGGTCTATCTTTCTCTTCTGGCTGCTTAGGCAACCATGGCTCCATCTCTCTGTGATCAGTCATCAGTGACTACAACAAGTATGATAAATAGAGAGAGAGAGAGAGAGAGTGGAGCTTAACCATTTGAATAGATCATCTTTTAATTTATATCTTGACCTAGAAAATATATAAAATTCATGTTTTCAACATTTTTTCCTATGGCTGCTAGTGTTGACATAATGCGGACATGCTAGTGTTGACAGAATGCGGACATTTGGAAATCTGACAACTGGTGAAAATGTCTCCTCATAGTCAATTCATTCTTTTTGATCATAACCCTATGCTACTAGCCTAGCTTTGTATCTTTCAATGGTATAATCTGGATTATGTTTTACTTTAAAGACCCACTTACTCCTAATTGCTTTGCCATCCGGAGGAAGTTATACGAGTTCCCACGTTAGGGCCTCCATAATCGTTTTCATTTCGTCATTTGCTGCTGCTATCCAGTGTTCATTTTTTTGTGCAAAAAACGCTTACTGAATGGTAAGAGGCTCTTCGAAATTTGTATTTAATGCATAATGGTTTGCACTTGCATTTCGTCGACTAATTGTCCTTCTTCCCCCCGGAAATTCTGAGGCTGAAATTGAAGGAATCCTTGCACTACGTTCTGTCTGTCCATCTGTGTTCCAATTTGATAAGTCAGCCATGTGATGCTCTCGTTGCTCGTTCAACGATGTGGTTGTTTCGTTGCTAATTCGTGTATTTCTGTCGATTCCCCTTTCGGCAACTGGATCAATTTGTCGTTGGTTCAGAGACTGGACAGTTTCGTCTCGTATTGTGTTGATGTCTCTACCTCCCACTTTCAAAGGGTCAACAACGACCCCATCTCGTCGATGGTTCAGCGTTGAGACATTCTCATCGCTGCGCGTGTTTGGTCTCTCCAATACTCGAGGTCGACCATGGTTTGTGTTCGAGAATCACGTATTCGGCAATTTCTAAGCCTTTTTGTCTGCGGTCATTTGAAAGACATCAACTGACTTCTCTTCATATTTTATTCTTATAGTTCTTGTAGCAAAAAATTTCTTTTTATCATGTACGTATACTCTATACCCTTTTATTGGTCATCGTAGCGTAGTAAGATTCCAGCTACACCTTTTGGCTCCATTTATCATTTATTTGGAGAATTATCTAACATGACAACATTACTTCCAGATGCTTTAAAGTGACTAACTTCCAGTTTGGTTCCAGTCCATAATTCATATGGCGTCTTCCCTTTCACTTTTCTAGATTCTATTCTATATGTAATGTATGCTGCACAATTGAAGGCTTTAGCCCAGAATTTCGTATTTATATTTTTGTCCGCTACCATTGATCTGACACTATCTGTTAGTGTTCTGTTAACTCTTTCAGCTACACGGCTCTGTTATGGAGAATATGGGACCATCAAATGACGAGAAATTATGTTTTCATTTAGATAGTTGATGAAGTCTCATGATAAATTCTCGTGATAGATACTCTCCGCCATTGTCTGATCTCAATGTTAAAATAGGAAATCCATGAATTTTCTCTCTTCATACCCTGAATTCTTTGAAGTAAGAAAATACTCACTCTTCTCTTTCATAAAGTAGATTTTTGTGAACCTTGAAAAGTCATATGTAAATGTCACCATGTATCTAAATCCACCAGGTGATGGTATCATAGCCCGTCGCCATAAATCAGAGTGAATTAATTCGAAGAGTGAATTAATTCGAACACTCTAGCTGCTCTATGGGTGCTTTCGGAAGGAGAATGATTTTATGAATCTTTCCGAGAGCGCATCCATCAAAAAAATGTTATTCCTTACTATTAATCTTTACATCTTTAATCATACCTTATTTTACCATTCTATTGGACTTTCATTGTGGACATGACCAAGTCTTTTATGCCATAAGTCATTTTCAGATAGGACAGCCAAATACAAAACATACTTTTCATTTATATTGGCAAGATCAAGCCTATACATCAGATTTGGACCTCGTGTTCCCACTAGTGCTACTCTGTTTATTGACTACTTGCTTTCCATTTATAAAAAGCACTTCAAAGCCGTTGCTTTCTACAAGCGAAGTGGAGAAAAGATTTTTCTTGAAGTCAAAAACATAGAGAACATCGTTGAGTGTTCTTTCAACTTGTTTACCGTCAATGAGAACTTTGAGTGTTGCCCCACCGTTGGCGTTAGAGATGATTAATTGTCCGTCCGCATAATAAATTTTCTTTGGAGATATTGGATGAAGATTGTCAAAATATGCTCTGTTCGAACACATGTGTTAAGACACACCCGTGTCCATAGTCTCTCTCTCCTTCAGTTGTGTTGTTCAGTGCAAAGTTTCTTTGTTAGTTGTGTTGTTCAGTGCAAACGTTTCTTTGTCAGATACTTCAGAAAAATTCTAGAAAACGAGTAGGGATCCTAACATTAACGTATAAAAATGAAAATAATTATAATAATAATATATATATATATATATATATATATATATATATATATATATATATATATATATATATATATATATATATATATATATATATATATACATATACATATATTATTATTATTATTATTATTATTATTATTTTTTTAATATTTATTTATTTCTTTAATTATTTATTTAAATTATTATTATTATTATTATTATTTTAAATAAAAAAATATTTTCGTAATTAGAAATACGAATTTTCTGGAATGGTTATAAATTCTTGTCCATCTTCTCTGCCGAATAATATCTGTCGCAATTTCTAATTCCTTTGTGGCTTGAAGCACATTTTTTTAAATTATAACTGCCATTTTTTCCATCCAAAATGTATTTACAGAATATATTCTACAATTTGATTTTGTATTTGTAATTTTGTATTGTGAATTAAAAAATGTATTCTTGTAGAAAAATTAACCACACATCTTTGAATAGATCCAAGAAGCAGACAAAAAACTGGATGAGGTTTTTAGGGTTTCTTAGATGAAGGGTTATTAGGGTTTTAAAGGATTTTAGTTGCGAAAAACGACAAAAAAATATGAAGAAAAAAAAAATAACGCCGGTAAGCTTCGAACGCCAACAGATGGATAACGGGGACACGTGTGAAAATGTGACAAACGTTCACGTTTGCCTGTACGGAAGGCAGAAAAATTTAAAACGAGTATGGATCTACACTCAAATTAAACTGCAATTTCTGAACCCTACACCGCGAATCGCTATTAGTGTTCATGTTTTTACGTCTCTTAAAACATTTTTCCTCCGTACACAATTGTTGGATTTTTCATCTGACGGTCGCGATTGAAAGTTAAGATTCTCAGCGTCCGATTGGCGGTCTCCGATTGAAAATCGGACATGTGTGTACGGAGAAAAGATGTTTTAAGTGGCGAAAACCTGGTACACCGTGTGGTTTACACCGTGTGGTGTACACCGTGTATCGCTATTAGTGTTAATAATTTTTTCGCGACTTAAAACATCTTTTCTCCGTACACACCTGTCTGATTTTCATTTTGAGATCGCCGATCGGAAGTCGAAAACATTCCCTTTCGATCGAGACCGTCAGATCAGTAATCCGACAAGTGTGTACGAGATCGCCGATCGGAAGTC
This sequence comes from Zygnema cylindricum, assembly GCA_037447655.1. Taxonomy (NCBI): domain Eukaryota; kingdom Viridiplantae; phylum Streptophyta; class Zygnematophyceae; order Zygnematales; family Zygnemataceae; genus Zygnema; species Zygnema cylindricum. Next base: position 23,001 of record JBBHKE010001520.1, read on the forward strand.
GAAAACATTACCTTTCGATCGAGACAAGGTGGCGAAAAAAGCATTAAAACTAATAGCGATGCGGTGTAGTTCTGACAAAAGGAGCGGCGATCTTTAGAAAGGTGGTTTACCAGAATTTGAATCACCTCGCAAGACTTTCTGCGACTAGTAAGGAATAGTCCCACACTTTTCTCCTCTACTATTTACACTTTTTTCCTCTACTATTTACACCTTTTTCCTCTTCTATTCACACACTAGATTTCCCTGGGTCTCTCACATTAGACCGTGAAGCATAGTTAGCGAATGGAGGGCTTGATTGTACATTTATTGTAGTAGAAGATGGACAAAAAGGGGTATAAAGTTGTCTTACCAAACTCCTCTATCTCGAAATAGAGACCCAAATGGATATGGATAAGTGTATGTGAATAAGAAGAAGGGATATTAAATGAAATGGGTGGCCGGAGGGGCGTAGTAGAGGTACTCTTAACTTAGACCTCATGCTTATCATGTATCTTAGGAAGGTATGATTCTTAATTTTCCATTGTAACCGTCAACTTAAGGATCGAAAAGTGTGTGCGGAAAAAAATGATCAAAGCCGAAAAAACTAGTGTTGTGTATCGGTAAAAAACTTATCGCGATAACACCGATATCGATAGTTATCGTTATCGAACGGTCAGCGGTCCCGATATATTTGTACTTTCTGTACTTTCTGTCCGGAATGCTTTCTGTCCGGTAAACTGCACGGAAATTTACGTGAAATGTACGGCTTTTTACGGGAAATGTACGGAATTTGACGAAAAAATACGTTGCACTTTGTAGTACTTTTTGGGCGGTTAACTGTACATAAATTTGACGGGAATGTACGGAATTGAACCGATAAACTGATTATCATGAAACGGTAAAAAGACGGCGGACTCAAAGTACAACGGATGCAGAATAACATTATGCGCGCGGCTAGAATCGAACGGACGACATTCAATGATAAAATAAGAGCGGACGGTCAGCGTGAGCGCCGACATCTCAGAATGGCTTTTTTGGCGGCTTTGGCCAAAAAAGTCGACGGATTGACACGTGGCAGGTTTGTAGTGGATCTCAAAAAAGAAAGGGACAAAGCCACGGCGTCGGATGTGGAAGGTACATCGCTTTAACTGGAGCCGTACTAAAGCCGTACATATATAATGCCGGCTACTGTCGGGGGAATAAGACGTACATATGAGTGTACAGGCCGTACATATATCTGTACGGTTCGTACAGTTATCGCCGATAGTTATCGTTATCGGCATTATCGCCGATAAGTAGCCGATATTATCGGCTACTTATCGGCGATAAGACCGATAGCGATATATTGTGCCAATATATCGATTATCGGGTCCCCGAAAAATGGCCCATATCGGTTATCGGAAAATCCTTACCGATACACAACACTAGAAAAAACCATAGACACTAGCATGTAGTCTCAGGAAGGTAATAATCTTATCTTTCCATCGAAACCGTCAAGTTCAGAATCGGAAAAGTGTGCACGGAAAAGAAATGATTAATGGCGAAAAATAAACATAAACAGTACACCGCCAATCGCTATTAGCATGTAGGTTTGATTAGCGTATACTATTATTTAGCGTGGTGTACGCTAATTGGGAATTTGGAAATTTTGGAAGAAATCGATTACTCTAATTAGGAATTAGGGCTTTTTTTAAATAGTGTGGATAATTCTATTTGAGAATAAAAACAAAAAAAAAGCGGGACGGGATTAGCGTACACAACGCTAATAGCGATTGGCGGTGTAGCATGTAGTCGTAAGAATGCAATAGTCTTATCTTTCCATCCCAACCATCAACTTAAGAATCCGATCGGTGTGCATGTAAAAAAAAATGATTTAAAGTGGAAAAAACAAACGGTTGTAGCAGTACCCAGTTTAGTTTGTCTTGGAGTATTTAGCGATTTGCAATTTATGGCTCGAAAGTTGTATGTCTTTCTAACAATCTTTGGCATTTAATGCAGTTTTTCTTTTTTTTTTAATTAAAAACATACTAAATTAAAATTGTCCACAGCATTGACAGAAAATGTAGTTTCCAAAAAGACAAAAAAAGAAGGTAACTACAAAAAGAAGCAATGTCAAACATTCAACATTTTTTTGGTACGGATGTTCTCGAAACAAGTTTTCCATATAAATTCTCCTCAACCGACTCTTATTTGTTCTGGATAAACAAAGGGAGAGAAGATATTTTTGTTCGTATGAAGGCAATAAAAAATTCCAGCCTTATCGAAAATAAAAAAGACAACAAATGAAAAAAAAGTATATCCATTATTGCCAAAAATTTGGCCAAACATTAAGTGAATGGATTTTTGTCACTTGATTAATTGCCAACAACAGTACTAATATTATATTGAAATTACCGAAAACTAAAGAAAAATAAACAAAAAATGTTGACGTTTACGTATTGAATTGTTGGAATAAAATAATTTACAAATGGACTTCCAGTTTTCTCCGCATACTTATTGACAAAAAATCAACAACGAAATGCCTAAAACCTAAATTCTCAATAGAAACGCCTTTATTTCAAAATCTGTTTTTTTTTTTTTTTCATCTATTTGCTAGTCGCAACTCAAAATGGCATTGATGTCAACCCCAAAATTCTTCGAAAAATTATTTAACCCTACCGCCAAAACAGTACAATATTAATAAATTTCTTTTAGAAACCTTTGCAATCCATGAAAAAAAAAGAACGAAAACATTTACCTTTCCTCCCCTCCTCTTCAATCTTCTCCTTATATTATTCTATTCCACTTCCCGATTCATCTATCTTTCATCTTCCCACGTAGATCTTCCTAACATTTTCTTCTTCTTCATTTCCTTCTCCTTTTTTAAGTTCATCTTCCCTATTTATACCCTTTAACCACTTCTTCATCGTCTTGTCGATCCAATTCCGTCATCTTGTGACGAACCGTCTCCTTGCGATTTCGAGGCCGAACTATTTTTATCTCCCGAAAAATTTCCGACTATTCCGTTTTCGAGATCCCGCGGCGACAAAACTCGAAGACTTTTTACGCAAGAAGTAAAATCACTGGTGAATGACAAAAACAAAGAAACCAAAACAGAATTAAACAAAACAAAAACAGAACAAAAACAAAACAAAGCAAACCCATTAGAAATCAAAAAAGAAACATGTGGTCACCTTCAAAATAAAGTAAAACACTAACAAGTAATCGTTGTCTAGTGATGTTCGATGTGATGAATTTAAGTCAACCAAAGTAAAGGTCGTATGTTGTATGAGTTTGTATAAATATATTTAATCCACTTTAAATAACGTAAGTGTATCTAGAAAATGGTGAGTCTTTCGAAGGAGATACACGCTCGGTGACCCAATAAGTTTCCAGAAACCAGACACCGAAATAAAAACTAATCTTAACACCTTTTCTTAACAAGTTTTTCCTTTCCTTCCCCTCTTCCTATTCCTTTCTCACCCACCCGCACACCCATTTCCCGAATCCCTCAATTTCTTTCTCCCACACCCTCGACTTCTCCCTACCTGCTCCCTTTCTTCCTCTCTCACTCTAACTCATTCTCACACACACTCTCTAACTCTCTCTCCCCCATACTCACACAAACTCTTGAACATTTCCTCCCTTACTCCCTCTCACACACAATCTCCCTCTCCCCCGCCCCTCTCTCCACATCCTTCCCTCTCCCTTTCTCTCCTTCTCTCCCTCCCTCCCTCTCCGTCCGCCTCCTTACCTGCAAGGGCTGTCTCCCCTCAACAGCCCATCTTCCTCCCTCTCCCACCCCCTCCCCCTCCCTCCCCCTCTCCCACTCTCTCTCCCTCTCCCTCTCCCTCTCCCTCTCCCTCTCCCTTCCCCTCCTCACCTCCACGGGTCGTCTCCCACCAGTAACACGTCTCCCTCCATATCCGTGTACACCATCCGGTGGGAGGAGACGAGCTCTCCCTCCGTTAAACGGAACAGAAAAGCGACTTCTTTACGGAGTTCCGTGTAACTGCCACATGTACTGAGGTCTAGTGTTCTCCCCACGGAACCGTTTTTGTGGACCTGGGGGGAGGATGAGAAGGGATGGAAGGGAAGAGAGGATACTGAGGAGAGGGAAGAGAGGAAGGAAGAGGGTTAGTGAGGGAGAAGAAAAGGTCAAAGCAGCAAGAAGAAGAGGGAGAGATCTATTATGTGAGAGAGAGAGAGAGGGGGAGAGAGAGAGAGTGTGATAGAAGATACAAAACAGTAATGTACATCTAAACTCACCTTAATTCGCGATCTCCGAGGAGGAGGGGAGGACCTTGCGATCCGGCCGATCCCGATCGTTCCTTTGAGACAGGAACAGATGTTGGTTTCCACTGCCAGCTGGCATTATCTGATTTCGGTGAGGCTCTCCTCTTACCCTCCCCTCCTCCTCCCCCCTCCCCCCCTCTCCTCCTCCTCCTCCGCCTCCTCCTCCTCCTCCTCCTCCTCCTCCTCCTCCTCCTCCTCCTCCGGGGGTTCCACGGCTCGGAGATGTCTCAAAAAGAGGAAACCCAAAAAGTCGAGTGGTATCGGTGGAAGTACTTGTACTCAAATTTCGGGGAAAGGACGGTATCTCTCCGTCTCTCTCACTCCCTCTTTCTCTCTCGGTCGCCCAGTGTTCTCTCTCCTCCCTCTCTCTCGCTCCTATCTCTTTCTCAGACGTGGGCAAAGAAGGAGTAGAAAGAAAATTGTAAGCTGTCGTTTGCTGCGCAAAATTTTTTCTTTCGTGTAAAAACCTATCTATGGCAATTGAATTTTCTTGAGAAACTGTGGGTTGAGTATTAAAAAAACGGTTTTGGTTGGTTATATGTGTAATTTCTGCATTACTATGTACATTTCCAGGTCTACTACGGTCTCCCGTTACTCCCGAGAAACGATTTTCTCCAAGTCCCGGAATTCCCGTAATGAATCCCTCCGTTCCGTTTATGTTAAGATTTCCGGAAACGGAAGGATCGATGGGATGGAGGGACGGAACGGGAGAACAATCGACATTTGACAAGCGGAGAAAGGTGTTACATTCCTTCGACGGAAACTGTAACGGACACGGAAACGGAAACATCTCTCGTTGTTGTTGCTTTTCTTGTTGTTGTCGTTGTTGTTGTTGTTGTGGTATACAATTATTATTCATATTATTATTCATAGTATTATTCATATTATTGTTCATATTATTATTCATATTATTAGGAGGAATAAAACCGATATTTTGCATATCGAATTGGAGAGAAGGTTGCACATGAGCCATAACTGCAAACCATTGAGAAAACCCCAAATCTTGGGCCGAAGGAGATCCATGTGAATTGGTCAGTTCCGTACTAGAGGAAGGAGGAAGGAGAGGAAGAGGGAGAGGGAGATCGCGAAGAGCTGGAAGAGGAAGGGGAGGAGGAGGGGGAGGAGGAGAGGTGGACATGGACATGCTGTTGGGGGTGGAGGGAGATGTGACGCCGGAGGTCGAGGCAGTAGGGAGAGAGAGAGAGTCGAAGGAGTGTCGGGATCGTTTGCGGAGGCTTTCTTCGGATTCAGAGGGGAGAGGGAGAGGGAGAGGGTTGGAGAGAGGGTGACCTGTGGGGGAAAGGAGAGAAAGCGAGTTAGCTAAGGGGGCGAGTGTGAGATACAGCTTCTTCAGAGAGAGGAAAAAGTGGGGAAATAGAGGGATACGAGGAAGAGATAGTTGATTTGAAAAAAGATTATTGATTCTCGGAAAGAAGAGAGGGAGAGAGGGAGAGAGAGGGAGAGAGAGAGAGAAGGAGAGGGAGAGAAAGGAAAAGGGGGAGAGAGGAGCAGAGAGAGAGGGCGAGAGAGAGGGGAGGAGAGAGAGAGCGGGAGAGCAAGAGAGAGATTAGAGAGAGAGAGGGAGAGTGTGAGGGAGAGAGGAAGAGAAAGGGAAAGGGAGAGAGGGGCAGAGAGAGAGGGCGAGAGAGAGGGGAAGAGAGAGAGAGGGAGAGAGAGAAAAAGAGAGGGAGAGAGAGAGAGAGAAAGAAAGAAAGAAAGAAAGAATGAAAGAGAGGGAGAGACCTATCCTCACCTTGCCCTTCCTCCTGTCCCACGGTATTGAAAAGTCAAAATCTGGGCATGCTTGGGAGGGGATGGAGGGCTCCGATTGGCTCCACCTCCCAAGGAGACACTCGGGAGGGCCTCTCTCCTGCGATGCTCTCATCCCAGCCCACCTGGGGTGGAGAGGGAGAGAGAGAGAGAAACAGAGAGACAGAGAGAGAGGGAGAGAGAGTGATGGGGAGAGGGAGAGAGAGAAAGAAAGAGAGGGGAAGAGAGAGGTATAGAGAGAGAGAGGGAGAGGGGAGTGAGGATTTGGAGTGTCAGAGGAGAGACTCTGGAGAGAAATGGGGGGAAGTGTGTGTCGTGACAAAGTCATTCTCTTGCTCTATCTCTCTCTCTCTCTCTCTTTCTCTAACAGGAGGAGAGGACGATAGAGAGAGAGAGAGAGAGAGAGAGAGAGAGAGAGAGAGAGAGAGAGAGAGAGAGGGAGGGTGCAGGAGAACCAAAAAAAAAAAAGTAAAAAAAGGGGGATGAACTAGACAAATTATAAAGTTTTTGAAAATAAATCAAAACTTTTTCAAAAATAAAATATACCTTCAAGGATCTCCAGAGAGAGTTTGGCCAATGAATCGGATCGGCGTCCCCGATACTTATCACCGATCCTCGAAATCTGCAAAAGAACGTACTACTCTTAATATACATATTAAAAAGAAACACATATTCAAAATAAATAAAGACAAAAATAACTAAACACATAGATTGAAAAAATGATAACAACAACAAATGTTATGTCTTAATAAATTATAATTCATCGATGATGTTAGTACACAGAACTTTTCTTAGTCTTTGAAGTCGGGAACTTTTATTTTCGGATACACAATGTAACTGTGAATCCAAAACCAGGAAAAGGTGATAATTTTTTTTTGTGAATTAATGTTTATCGCATTTTTAGTTTTGTTTCTCAGTTCACTTTAGTGCGACTCGCACATGCAAGCCATAGGAGTGCTCACATGTGCGGCAAATAAGAAATATTTATCTAATGTTTATAAAATGTTATATAATGTTTAAGTAATGTTTAGGTAAAGCTGAAGCAATGTTACCCAATGTTACTTGATTTTACGAAATATCTGGTAACATTATACAAACAATATACAAACATTACATTAACATTATACAAACAACATTGTATAAACATTATCAAGACATTCCATGCCGCCGGTTGTAAATAGCCCTTCTACCAGCTAGGCGGGCACTCAGGCATTCGCCCGTGCGATTAAAATAGGTCGCGCATGTGAAGTACAGCTTTCACAAATGAGCCCTAAAAATTCGCACTGGCGACAAAAGCTTACACGTGAGAATTGAAGACTTTCCATGCGAAAATCGTGCGAAGCTACACCGCGAATCGTTATTAGAGTATATAACTCTAATTAGGGTTCTTAAAATTTGATTTTTTTCCGCAATTAGTATAAATGATTTTTGTAATTAAATTAGCAACGCTATTTAAGTACGTGGACCATAATCTGCCACGTTTCTGGCACTAAATAAGAATCAATCACACTAATTATTTTTACGCTATTTAAACTTTGACACTAATAACGATTCGCGGTGTACACATGTCGTTCGCACGTGCGAATTATTTACGCGTCGTTCCTACAGTTTTTCTGGCCGAAAACAGGCGTACAGTACAGAAAAAACTGAGGGTAAAACCCGCTAAATTTCCTAAAACCTCCCATTTCCTGAACCCTCCACCTATTAATTTATAGTCATTATACGAGCGAAAATTACTGGAGATACTGCCGGTAACAACAGTACCGTACGGTTTGTACGGCTTGAAACTTTTAAAAGTACAGTAAACACTATGATTTTTTACTTCCAAACCGTCCGGTATTCTGTCCAAACGGCAAAAAAAAAAAAAATAGGGTCCACGTGTCAGTCAGACTTCCTACATGTCAAAAGTGACACGCTTTAGTGCAGATAAAAGCGATCGGACGTCCAAATACGGCCGCATTTCCGTTTCGAACATAATAGGATCGGTTTTGCTGTCGTACTTTATAGCAATAATGAGTTTAATATATTTTGGCATCGTATTTTATTCTCCAATAATTCGATTGCAATTTTAAATAATACTGAACTGGGATCCGCAGTATCTCCAGTAACCTATTGCCGTACAATAACCTGCAACGTTAAAATAACCCTAGTAACTAATCGAAATAATCGCACAGAAGTTTATAAAATTTGTCGTCTTTTGAACAATTACTCAATATTCCAATTACTGAACAGCGCACATGAAACTGTCCTATTAAGTGACTTAAAAAAATGATACGGTTTTAACGAACCGTATAATGGAATCGAATCCAGAAACTTCGAGCGAATCTTCGAGAGAGAAAAGGCGAATCTAAAGGCGGTTGTAAACAGTTGGCAATCTGATATTTTGTCGGGACTTAAACGTCAACCATTTTTTCTGACGTTTTCCTAAAAGTTATTACACGACAGCGAAACAGAATTCCATCTGTTCACACTGGAAATCCTCTCTAATTACAGGACAAATCCGTACAATTTAAAAACAGTAACCATAAAAATCTGCGGTACAGTGGCGTGAATATCTCCCACACTATTTCGTGTGATCGTACGGATACGTAATAGAAGCTGCATAAATATCTGACAGACTGACAGCCTCATAGCTTGTCACGTCGCGACAAAATGACAGACGGTGCCGACAACCTTGACACGCTCGAATTAGTCCAGACTCCAGACTGAACAACGAAATCCCGTCATAGTCAAAGTCAACGAAATTATAAACGAAGCCAAGTCAACCACCAGAATATTCCCAAAAAAATCGAATAAAAAATCGATCGAATCGTCAATTGGCAGTTTGGTTTCAGTTCGACATCCAACCGATTTTGGTTCGAATCTAGCGTCGGTTACGAACCAGAGTCCTCATTTCATAGTTCAACGTAGGCGTTTTTTGGTAGGCCTTTTGTAGACCGCCTTTAGCGTCAGTTGTGTACGGGCTTTCCATGTGATCTTCTTAGATCGTTACTTTCATCAACGACCGTCAGATCGTCCAAATCTGACGGTTTAAATAAAAAGTCGCTCAAAACTCACAGAAAAATATTTTTTTGTCCGATTTTTTTTTCAAATTTAGACATGACGTTTAATTCTCTATCGATCCATGTGCAACTCAACCCTGTTACTATTTTATTTCATTTTGCGGCGGTCTTAAGGCCATATTGTATGTTTTGCATACAATAGGCATATTGTATGGGCGTACGGTGAACTACTTTTGAACTATGCCTCATTTATACGAAATTGAAATCGATACATCGCGCAAAAAGTAATGATGACAAGTCAAGATCGCGAAACTGATAAAAACTGAGTCCAACTGGAATAAACTGATTTTCAATGGAATCCAATGGAATCGGATGAAATCTGTCAATCTGGACCGTCGATTATAAAATAAAAGTCGACCGCCGGAAGCATACTTTCGGCGCGCAGTAAACGGACGCTCCAGATTTCATCTTGCTGTACAGTAGCCGAAACACGACTAAAAAAGCCGTACCTTCTGGAAGTCGCCTCCTCCGTCTCGTAGCTCATCCTGAACCTGGCGCCCGGCAGACACGTGGCAGCCGAAAAAGACGCAAAGGGGATCACGAAGGGGGAACCGCTCGCCCTGAAAGAAAACAAAAAAGGGACAACGTTGGAAAACGACAAAAAACATGGGGAGAAAAACAAAAACATACGGGGGAAAAAGGGGAAAAGGGGGAAAGGGGGGAAAGAGGAAAAACGACAAAAACATCGGGAAAACGACAAAAAACATGGGGAGGAAAACAAAAACATACGAGGGGAAAAGGGTGAAAGGGGGAAGAGGGGAAAAGGGTGAAAGGGGGAAGAGGGGAATAGGGGAAAAGGAGAAAACAACAAAAAGAGAAAAAAAAAGGGTGAAAACAACCAAAAAACATGTACAAAAACTTAGGAGAAAAAAACAAAAACATGAAAAAAATGAGGAAAACGACAAAAAGGATAAACATGGAAAAAATGACATCAAACATGAGGAAAACATGTGTAAAAGATAAATAAAAGTGTGATGAAAACGACAAAACATTGAGGGAAAAGATGGGGAAACCGACAAAAATTCCCTCCATCGCCCCCTCTTCCTCCATCCCTCAAATTCGTCTCCCTCTCCCCCTCCCCCTCCCTCTCCCCCGAATTCCTCTCCCTCCACTGCCTACCTGGGGGGTATAGCTTATGGTAACAGAGATTTAACTCTCTCCCTCCACTCTTCAATCCACCCCCAATTTTTCTCCCTCTCCCCCTACCCAAGTATTCTCTCCCTATCCCTGTCCCCCCAACCCCCAATTCCTGTCCTTCCACCCCATATAACAGACGGTAAAGAGTGTTACTCTCCCTCAACAACCCAATTCCTCCTCTCCCTCTCCCTCTCACTCTCTCCCTACCTCAAGACCCAATTCCTCCTCTCCCTCTCCCTCTCTCTCTCCCTCAACGACCCAATTCCTCCTCTCCCTCTCCCTCTATCTCTCCTCTCTCTCCCGCAACTACCCGATTCCTCTTCGTCTCCCTCTCTCACTCCCTCACCGACCCAATTACACTCCCTCTCCCTCTCCTAATCCCTCTCTCCCTCAACAACCAAATTCCTTCTCTCCATCTCCCTCTCCCTCTCTCTCGCTCCCTCAACGACCCAATTCCTCCTCTCCTTCTCCCTCCCTCTCTCCCTCTCTCTCTCAACGACCCAATTTCTCCTCTCCCTCTCCCTCTCTCTCGCTCCCTCAACGACCCAATTTCTCCTCTCCCTCTCGCTCTCCCTCGACCACCCAATTTTCCCTCTCCCTCTCTCTTTAACTCTCAATTCCCCCCACCTCTCTCCTTTCCCCCACAACTCCCTCCACCCCCCAAAGTCCTCTCCCTCCACCCCAAAAACTCCTATCCCTCCACCCCAAAAACTTATCTCCCTCCACCACCCAAATCCCTCTCCTTCCCTCCACCCCTCACCTGGGCGTATAGCAAACGGTAAAGGGGGTCCTTGTGGCAGCCGCGTGGCATGCTTGGGCCAAAACTCCCAATTGGAGGGAGGAGGGAGAGAGTCCTCTCCCTCTCTCTCCCCCCACCCCCCCCTGGGGGGGGATGCGGAGAGACCTCCTACTGCCTAGGCGGAGACACCCACTCTCGTCTCTGAGGGAGGGGGGGGGGTGGCGGGGGAGAAAAGAGGGGGGGGGGGGGGAGGGGGAGAAAAGAGGGAAGGGAGGGAGGGAAGGGGGGGAGGGGGGGGGGGGGGGGGGGGGGGGGGGGGGGGGGGGGGGGGGGGGGGGGGGGGGGGGGGGAGACAGGAAAAGGGTTAAGATGGCATTTTGGGGAAGGGTAAAGGGGGTGAGAGGAGAAAGGGAGGAGATGGGCAGAGAGAGGGAGGACAGTGGGAGAGGCAACAGGAGGGCAAGGAGAAGGAGATGAGAGAGGGGGGAGGAGGGCGTGGGGGGCGGGGAAGGCAGGGAGGGGAAGAACAGGAGGGCAAGGAGGCCGAGAAAGGGAAGGAAGGGAGAGAGAACGAAGGGTGAAAGGGAAAGAGGGAAAAATACCTAATAAAGAGGACAGAGTCACCAGCAGTGAGGCGGCGTGACGTGACATAAGCGCTCCATCCGGTAGTAAGGAGGTGTCTCTTGGGAAACCCTGGGGGGGAGATAGAGAGAGAGTGAGAGGAGAGAGAGAAGAGGTAAGAGAAGGAGACATCGAAAAAGGGCAAAGCAAAATGGAGGTAAGGAAAGAGGGCGAGGGTGAGAGAAAGAGAGGAAGAACTGTCAATTTCCTGGGTCACAACAGAGAAAGTGAGAGAGAAAGGGAGATAGAGAGAGAGGGAGAGAGAAAGAGAGATATATATATATATATAGAGAGAGAGAGAGAGAGAGAAAGAAAGAGAGAAAAAAAACCCACCTCGATAAATATGACGGAAACTCCATTCCATTCCGTGGAGATCTCTGGCCACTAGAGTTTGAGCCGGAGGCTGTTGGGAGTAGTCCTGAGGAGGGAGAGAGAGGGAGAAAAAGGGAGAGGGGGATATAGGGAAAGGAAGAGGGAGAGGGAGAGAGAGGGGAAGGAGAGAAGAGGGGAGGGAAAGAGTGAGAGGGATAGAGAGAGGGGCGAGAGAGGAGAACAAAAAGAACAAAAAAAACATTAAAAAAAAGGAAAGGAGAGAGAAGAGAGAAATGAATAAAAGCTACTTGTGGTCGTCATTTATATACAGATTCAGTTTTTTATTAAAAGATTGTATTTGATTCATACATGATTATATAAAAATAAGAAGTAGATATAATAAATATTAAAATAGATTAATACCACATAACCAGCATATTCCCACTCTCCTTTCTCTTCTATCCTCTCTCCTCTGTCCAATCTCTTCTCTCTTCTCTAATCTCCTCTTCCCTCTCTCTAATCTCTTCTCTCCTTTCTCTTTTCTTCCCTCCTCTAATCTCTCCAATCTCTTTTCTCTTCTTTTCTTCCCTCTCTCCTCTCCAATCTTTCCCTCTTTCTCTCCTCTATAATTTCTTCATTCTTCTCTACTCTCCTCCCACTCCATTCTCTTCTCTCTTCTATCCTGTCTCCAATCTCTTCTCTCCTCTCTCCTCTCTTCTCTACTCTTTCCAATCTCTTCTCTCTTCGCTCTTCTCTACTCTCCTCTGAATTCTCTCCAATCTATTCTCTCCTCTCTCATCTCTCTTTGCTCCTTTCTCCTCTCTCCGATCGCCTCCCTTCTCCTCTATCCTCTCTCCTCTCCTCTCTCCTCTTTCCGATCTCTCTTCTCTCTCCAGCCCCTGTTCTCAATCTAGCCATTCACTCTCCTCTCCCCTCTCTACTCATCCTTACCCTCTCCCTTCTCCTATCCCCTCTCCACTTCTCCTCTCCCCTCTCCCCATTCCCCTCCCCTCTCCCCAACCCTCCATGCCCTATACCCTCTACCCTTCCCCCTCTCAACTCTCTCTTCCCTCACCTCTCCCCTCCCCTCTCCCCACCACTCTTCCTAATCCCTCGCTTTCCCTCACTCTCTCTCCACCCACCCTGACCAGAGAAGGGAGACAGGTCTCCACCACCCTCTCCCCAATCCCCACCCCTCTCCCTCCCCTCTTCCTCTCCCTCCTCCCTCCACCCCCTTACCAGAGAAGGGAGACAAGTCTCCGCCGCCCTCCTAGGGATAGAAAACCCTCCATGAGTGGATGTATCGCTGGCCGTAAGCATTTTGCAGAACATGAGGGGGGGGGAGGGACGCCTATCACCGCACCCCCCTCCAGAGGACTCCGGGGAGGGAGGACGGCTCTAAGAGCGGACGAGGGAGGGAGAGGAAAGGAGGAGGAAAGGGAAGGGGGGGAGGGAAGGGCAAAGAGAAAGAAATGACAAAGAGAGCGGGTCAGAAATGAAGAAAAAGGAAAAAGATTAAGAAAGCATAAGAGAAAAGGGAGACAGGTCACCGCCTCTCACTCACTCTCCCTCTCCCAAACCCTATCCCATTCACTCTCCCACTCCCTCTCCCTCTCTTTCCCCTCTCCCACACCCGCACCCTATACCACTCACCCTACCTCTCCCTTCCCCTCTCCCTCTCCCTCTCCCTCTTTCTCTCCCTATCCCACTCACTCTACCTCTTCCTCTTCTAATCTCTCTTCCAACCTCTCTCCCTCTCACTCTCCCTCACGCTCACTTTACCAATCCCTCCCCTCTCCCTATCCCTCACACTCTCCTTCACCCTCTCCCTATCCTACTCACTCTACCTCTCTCAATCCCCCGACCACTCCCTCTCCATCTCCCTCTCCCTCTCCCTCTCCCTCTCAATTTCCCTCTCCCTCTCCCTCTCTCGCTCACCCTATCCCTATCCCTCAACCTATCAGTCTCCTTCTCCCTCTCCCTCTCCCTATCCCTCTCCCTCTATCTCAGCCTTCCCCGCTCACTCTACCTCTCCCACTCCCATCCCTCTCCCTCTCCCTATCCCACTCCCACTCCCACTCCCTCACCCTCACCTTATCCCACTCACTGAAACTCTCCCTCTTTCTATCACTCTCCCTCTTCCTATCGATCACCCTATCCCAATCACTCTACCTCTCCCTCTCCCTGACCCTATCCCGCTCACCCTACATCTCCCACTCCCTCTCCCAATCCCTCTCCATCTCCCCCTCGCTCTTCCTCTCCTAATCCCTCTATATCTCCCTCACCCTATCCCTCCCACTCTACCTCTCCCTTTCCCTATCACTATCCCTATCCCTCTCCCTCTCCCTCTTCCTCTCCCCCTCCTCTTCCCTCTTTCTCCCTTAAA
>JBBHKE010001520.1:41227-86668 GCA_037447655.1 Zygnema cylindricum
TCCCTTTCCCTCTCCCTCTCCCTACCTCCATATCCTTCTCCCTCTATACCTCCATCCCTCTCCCTCTCCCTTTCCCTCTTCTTCCCCCTCTCCCTTTCCCTTTCCCACTCCCTCTCCTCTCCCTCTCCTTCTCCCTTTCCCTCTCCTCTCCTCCCTTTCCCTCTCCCTCTCCTCTCCCTCTACTTCTCCCTCACCTGGTCCAAAGGCAACAGAGTCATCTTTGCGTAAACTTGGTCTGTGTCACGATCCGCCTGTCACATTAAAAAGGTACCTTCCAAAATTAGTGTGGATTTTACAAACTAAAATAAAACAGCTCCGAAAGAATGAAAATAAATTGTGAACTTAGGATCCCTCGCGAACATTGTGACAAATGTCTTAAAGTCCTACCAAATTTAGTGTGGATCCTACGAACCAAATACATACATAAACAAGTAAAATTGCACAGAGAAGATGAAAAGAAACAAAGAATCCTCCTCGAATATCTTGACAAATGTCTTAAAGACTCTTCCCAAGATGAAAGAAGTTTCACAAAAAGGTGATATCGTTTTTTTTTTTTAACCCACATGGAAAGTGGTGTCGATGAGTTCACAATAGAGGTGGGGTGGTAGTGAGGCATAGGGAGGGAGTGGACCCAAATCCACGGAGTCAGAGGCGGCCACCTAATGGGATCGAATCACAACATTAGAAAATAAATCTTAGAGACTTCAAATATGTCAGAGAAATGTGAGAAACATTGTGCATCCTTTCTAAATTCTTTAACACATTTATAATAGAAATGTTTGAGATTTGAACTTTTGACATCTTTATAAGATTCTTTTACATCTTTATTAGATTCTTTGACATCTTTATTTAAGTCTTTGACATCTATATTACATTTTTTGACATCTCTATTAGATTCTTTGACATTTTTTTAGATTCTTTGACATCTTTATTAGATTCTTTGACATCTTTATTAGATTTTTTGACATTTTGCATTCATCGTCAACAATATGTCATTTTATGTTCTTAAAACCAAAATCAAACATCAAATCCCAAACATCAAACTTCAAAAATCAAATCACAAACATTGAATCACAAACAGTGAATCACAAACATTGAGTTATAAACATTGACTCCCAAAACTTCAAACTCCAAACCTTACTTAATAAACCTCAAAACATTAACCATCGTATCACAACTCCAAAACCTCATCCAAAATAAAACTCCAAACCTCAAAAATCCCATCATCAAAATCCAAACATTGAACATCAAACATTTTACAAACCCACATTCTCAAACCCAAACTTATAAACCCAAACTTCAATTTTCCCAAAATCTCTGACTCTCTCGTCCTATTCTCACCTGTTCTATGTGGCCCTGCGGAAAATAGACCACTTTTGAGCCGACAGCTGGCAGCGATACAAGAGGCCCGGCACACGCATGCCACAGCCGCGAACTCAATGTCGCGTCGCCACCTGGCACTCTCTCACGTGTGAAAACGGAAACCGTTAGAACTGAACTCATGGAACCCAAAACACTTCCATTCATCTAGAAAAAATTAGAAACTCAAACACACGCCAAATGTTAATAACACTTATGATTTCCAACCAATAATGGACAATAATGACATTATTAATAATATAATAGCATTTTTCATCATATAATGACATTATTCATAATATAATGACATTATTCATAACATAATGACATAATTAATAATACAATGACATTATTAACTTTCAACATTAACATTAAAGTTCGTTATTAACAATGTAACATTCACATTAACATTAACTTTTATCATTCAACCGTTGATCTTCCACCACCATCTGGAGGTTAAATTGAAATCTCACTTTTACCAAGTGAACTTCGATCAGTAAACAACTAACTTTGACTTTCACTTTCACTTTCACTTTCACTTTTACTTTTACTTTGACTTTTATCAATAACTAAATCCCTCCCTACCTGTCCCCTGGGAGCCCCCCATTAGCATCACTTTGGACTTCACTCCCTCCTCCTCCTCCTTCACCCCTCCAAACTCCACCTTGGGCCACAAATTTCCGTACGGAATACTGTACGGGCGACTGAACAGAGGCTGGCAGGAGGGAAGGGCGGCGGCCGTCATACCCTCTGGAGCATGAGGGGGCTGGAGGGGAAGGGAGGGGAGAGAGAGAGAGGGGAAAGGAGAGGATCAGGAGAGGAGGTTAGAGAAAACAGGAGAGGGACAGGGTGAGGGAGAGAGGAGAGGGAGAAGCAGGAATAGGAGGGAAGAAGGGGAGAGGGATAGGGAAGGGAAAAGGGGATAGGGGGATCGAGAGGGAGAGAAAATGGGTCAAGAATGCTGGAGAGGGTGAGGGAGAGGGAAAGGGAGGGACAGAGAGAGGAAACAAGAGGAGGGAAGAAGGTAAAGGGATAGGAGACGGAGGAGCGGGGAGGGGCTGAGGGAGAGGAAGAGAGAGGGAGGGAGAGGAAGGGAGAGGGAGGAGAGGGAGGAGAGTGAGGGAGAAAAAGAAGAGGGAGAGGGAAAGGGAGCGGGAAGGAGAGGGAGAGGGAGAGAGAGAGTTTTAAAGGGAGAGGAGAAGTGAGAAAAAGACGAGGGATAGAGAGGAAGAGAAGGAAATGGAGGGAGAGATGAGATGGAAAGGAAGAGGGAGAGGAGAAGAATGAGAGGGAGGGAAAGAGAGCAGGATAGAGGGGAAGATAGAGAGTGGAAGAGGTAGAGGAGAGGGTGAAACAGATGGAGCCGGAGAGTAGGGAGCATAAACGTAAAGGAGAACAGGGACAGGACAGGAAAGAAGGGAAGGAGAGAAGGAGACATTAGAGGAGAGGGAGAGGAGAAGGGAGAGGGAGAGGAGAAGGGAGAGGGAGAGGGGGAGAGAGAGGGAGAGAGAGAAAAGTAGAGGAAAAGAAGAGAAGCGAATGGATGGTAGTGGAAGTGAGGGAAAGAACTAGAGGAGATGGATAAGTAAAGAAAGGAGGGAATAAGGGGGGGGGGGGGAGGAGAAAGAGAGGAGAAGGTGGGGAGAGAGAGGAAGAGGGAAAAGGAAAGGAAGGCAAAAGAGGAGATAGGGAGAAAAACAAAGAGGTATGGGGAGAGAAGGATGGGAGTGGGAGAGGGAGAGAGGTGGAGGTGAGGTGGAAGAGGAAGAGAAGGAGAAAGACGGGAAAGTACGAAAAGGGAATAAAGAGGAGATAAGGAGAGAGGGAGAGGGAGAGGGAGAGGGAGAGGGAGAGGGAGAGAGAGGGGGAGAGAGGTGGAGGTGAGGTGGAAGAGGAAGAGACGGAAAGAAACAGGAAAGGTATGACAATATTAGGGGAATAAAGAGGAGATAAGGAGGGAGAGAGAGAGAGAGAGGAGAGAGAGAGAGGAGAGAGAGAAAAAGAGAGAAGAGGATTTTGGAAGAGGGAGAAGTAAGAGCAAAATAAAAAGAAAGAGGATTTGCAGCGGAAGAAGAATAAGAAGAGGGAGAGGAGAAGGAAGAGGGAGAGAGAGAGGGAAAGGGAGAGGGAGTGGGAAAAAAACCGGTGGTGTGGCAAAGAGTGAGAGAAAGGGAATATCTAGAGAGAGGGAGGGAGAGGGAGGGAGAGGGAGGGAGAGGGAGGGAGAGGGAGGGAGAGGGAGGGAGAGGGAGATTGTCATTGATCAAAGAATTGGTGTGACTACATAAAACATATTAGCTGTACGGAATGTACGGACTTCAGGAGAAAACCACAGAAAGCATTTCACCTTAGATATTTTTGCAAGTAAGTGACACGTGGCAGTCAATGGACTCTTTTTTTATACAGTGACAATTGTTACGCGGGATTCCTTCAGCAATAGGAATGAAAGGGAGAGGAGGGAGAGGAGGGGTAGAGATTGTCACGCGGGATTCCTTCAACAATAGGAATGGAAGGGAGTGGAGGGAGGGAGGGAGGGAGAGAGGGAGAGAGGGAGAGAGGGAGAGAGGGAGAGAGTGAGAGAGGGAGAGGAGGGAGAAGAGGGATAGAGGGAGAGAGACGGAGAGAGGGAGGGAGGGGGAGAAAGGGAGGGAGAGGCTATGGCACTGTACGGAACATAGAGTTCAAATGAGATCTGTGAAATTTCCCGGAAAATCAGGAAATCGAAGAGATGAGAAGAAAACGACAAAATTTTAATGGCGGGGGAGAGAGGGGGGAAGTGAGAGAGGGCGAGAGAGAGGGAGAGAGAGGGAGGGAAGGGAGGGAGGGAGGGAGAGACAGGAGTGCTGACAAGCGTAGGCCATAAAACGACGGAGGACGAGACCTGACTGATGCGAAGTTTGGAGCGTCGCGACAAAACTGTACGGAATTTGAAATGCGTGGCAAAAGCGTGCTAGCGACAGATACAAAACAAAATGAGGGGAAAAAAACTGGCGTCTATGTACGGACGAAGTTCGTGAGTGTACGAACTCAAATGTTTTATGTACGGACCAAAGGTAAAACGTACGAGCAAAATGTTGATTGTACGGACCAAATGTCGAATGTACGGACACTCGTTTGATTCTGCTTCTCAAGTCAGCGCGCTCACTCCGGACTTCAGCGGAGATCTCGGGATTCGTCCAGTACGGTCATGTGACGGTACAGTCTGTCGTTTTGTGAAATGGTACTACTGTACGAAGGTTGGCGTGTAAAACCCTCGGAGCGAATTGGTTCGATTTGATTATTATCTTGACTTCTGGTGCGAATTCTGCGGCCGACGCGTGGATTATTCCTGTATATCGCACGTGTGAAAATTAACATTTCGTACGATTTATTATTTTTTTACAGTTTTTTTGTGACTGGAAGCGGTACGGTACGGTACTGTCCTGTACTCTACCGTACCATCGCTGCATTTGTACGAAGACCTTGTCATAGAGTACTGAAAGGGAATTCTTGGCTCGTCTCGTTCCAACACGTGGCGGAATGCGAAGAGGCGTCGAACAAAAGAAAGATTCGATTGTTTTTTTCAAAAGATTATAATAACGGTCCACAAAACGGAACTTGCGTTTCTATGTGAAACGATTCTGGTTGTGTTTTAGGACCACGTTGTTAGCGAAGATGCTGTAATTGTACTTTTCGTATGGCCGTGGTGACGTGATGGATCGAAGACGACAATAGACATGTCACTATACGACAATATCCAGCTAGGAAGTTTGTCGGCTTTCGGACTTGGCTCAAGGTCAAAGTGTCAAGCACAGGGACCGTTGACCATCATGAGAACGGGAATTTTAACAGGATGTCAACCGCACGGCTAACATGTTAACGGAATTTTTATTGTCCGTTAGTACTGTACAGTACTGTGCTGTACTGTGCTGTACACCGCCAATCGCTATTAGAGTCAAGGATTAAATAGCGTCAAAAAATAATTAGCGTTATTGATTCTTATTTAGTGCCCGGAAGTGGCAGATTATGCTCCACGTCCTTAAATAGCGTTATTAATTCTATTTCAGGTTTTGGGGTCAAAATTTAGGGCACCGTATTAGCGTTATATACACTAATAGCGATTAGCCGTGTACTGTACTAAGCTGTACACCGTCAATCGCTATAAGAGTAAAGGAATAAATAGCGTAAAAATAAAATTAGTGTTATTAACACTAATCGGGAATTAATTTTTTTTGAAAAAAAATATATATACTAATTAATCCCTAACTGTAATTTGGGTTGTCCCGAATAATAAATACCCGCCCTTTCGATGTCTACAGTAATCTGTGTAATCGTACAAAATCTGACAATTCGTACGCCGTCGCGCTGTTCACACGGTCGACGGGCGAACATATGAGAACGTGATTTTTGTCGACGAGTTTGCATCTCTTTCTTCCAGTGCACATTCACATGTGTGCGCAATAATGTTAAGTGTCTTTTTATGCCTTTGTAATTCAAAAAGTACCATTTTGTACGGAAATATACTGTCCGTACGCCACACTATTTCCATCGCAGTGTACTTCCATTATTAACACTAATTGAAATAAAACCCTAATTAAAATAATGGAAAAAATAGAATTGTGGATTATATTTCGGGTTTTTTTTTTTTTAAAGGGCACAGAATTGGCGTTGTATACTCTAATAGCGATTGACGGTGTTTTGTAGCACTCGACCTGGTTTTGGAGTTTTGAACCCAAACTAATTCGAACCGAACTAAACCAATGTTTTTAGCCAGTTCAATTTCGCTCATTCGCTAAAGGTTTAAACCAACATGGTTCGGTTTCGTTGAATCCACTTGGCTCGGATCGATGAAACTAAACCAGGTTCGAACCTATGTAGGAATGTACACCTTGAATAGCTTATAATTTTAAGAAATTATTAGTGTGGAGTAAAAAATAGTGTTATTAACGGTATATTGGGGTTTTTAACCTCGTGCCAACAAAACTTTGACTCTAATTTATACATCTAACACTACAAGGATACACATTCCCATAGTGTAGTCCCTTCAGTATGTGTTCACATAATCGACGTTAAAACAGGTAACACATAATCGACATTTAAAGATGTGAGAACACGTTCGCGTGATTTCGCCTATCTCTATTACTAAAAACCAAATATGAGTGCGCTTTCCTTATCGGCTACACTCACTTTCTGATCTCAACGTCATTACCTGACATTCTCTTCATATATTTGTTGTAGGAAACGTGTAGTTGTAGTACGGATTGGCACATTACGTGCACTGTACTATTTAAAACCATTCAAGTTAGAGTTGATGAAGCTAATTTAAACGCACGTATATTAAGGTAAAGAAGACATTTGTGTTATTACTTCTATTCAAGGTTCAATGGTCAAAATTTAGTGGCATGAATAAAGTGTCATTTCCATTATAAGCAATTCATCGTGTACAAACATATCATATCACAAAGTCAAAAGCCACAAAACTATAAGTATATAAAATGATAGCTTACTGGTGTAAAAAATAGGCAGATATAGTACGCTAATTTTGTACCGAGTGGTATTATAACTTTCTAATGCAAATTTAACGTTTTTAGGGCTCTTCATGAAGTTGGACGCTTCGATTTGGCAGAATTAAAAGGTGGTTTGTTTTGTAAACCTTACTTTTATTTCAAATTGAACAAGTATATTTGGTCCACACCAAAATCAAATAAAAACAGACCAAATAAAGCCGAGTGTTATACATGAGGTTATTGTTAGAAAAACTATTTTTACTTGTGAATAACAATATATTGTATGGTTATATTTCCTATCGTGATAATTCCATCAATTTATCCAATCAATTATCAAAAGGCGAAGGGGTCGAGTATATCGCGTGGTGAAAAATAAATTCTTATCATCAATATGTTTACATGCATATAATATTGTTATAATGTGATACTCAATGTTAAGTAGAAAAATAATGTATCCAATTTATAATCTGTCACGTCACATTTTACAATCAAGTCCTTACTTTACAAAAAGTAAAATTTATACATTTATTAAAAGAATTGAGATAGAAAAACCATTCAGGTACAAAGGGGTATTGGAAATTCCCATCATGAAGGACCAAAAGTACAAGATTCTTTCCTCCAGTTCAAAATTTAGTAGTGAAATACATAACAGTTTATAGCCTCAATCTATTTCAACTTATGTTATAGAACGGCTAACCGTTTTACCCTCCAACAAAAAGCAGCGTAACATTTTTTGGTTTCAAACCATAGTTCAAAAGTAGGTGAAAGTAGGCCCATACAATATGTCTATTGTACACAAAACATACAATATGACCTTAAGACCCATATTGTATTGGTCGCAAAATGAAACATAAAAGTAACAAGGTTGAGTTGCACATTGTTCGATAGAGAACTAAACATCATCGTACAGTTGCTGATCAAGTAGCGATCTAAGAAGATCACATGAAAAGCCCCTAACACAATTTGCGCCTGCCAAAGGCCTACCATAAAACGCCTACTTTTGAACTATGCTTCAAAACGAGAGCGACTTCCAAACGATTCTCAACACCGTAAAGTCAGCTAACAAATAAAAAATTGACGTGTGTACAAAAAACTCGGTGACAAGAGGATATTTGACGGGGACACGAAATTACAGACTGCGGCGTTAAGATGTTTCATTGTTTTGATGTTTTTTGATGACGAATGGGGACACTCGTCGTGGTACAATACAGTACAGACTAGGTTTCTTAAATTTTGGCCCGTGTTGTGGTTCGTGTGGACATAGGGACACAGGTTAAAAAAACGAGTTAGTCTCACACGTCGCAAAGTACTGCCCAGGTACCTTGCGATTTTAGGGTCATATGGTTATTGGTTGTGCTTTTATTTTAATAAAAAAAAATACGAATGAGAAAAAAACCCTAAACATACTTATATGCAAGACGTCCGCGCGGCGCGGCGCGTCGTAAAATGAAATGAGTGTGGACGTCGAGGGTAAAAGTCCCACACGTTGTCCGTAGCGCGAAAAACGTAGGGTTTGGTATAGTACACCGTGCATCGCTATTAGTGTTAATGTTCTTTTTGCCACTTAAAACATTTTCCCTTTCGTGCACACATGTCAGATTGTAGATCTGACGGTTACGATTGAAAGGTAAGAATCTCAGCTTCTAATTAGCGATCTCAAATTGAAAATCGGACATGTGTGCACGAAGAAAAAATGTTTTAATCATAGTTCAAAAGTAGGTGAAAGTAGGCCCATACAATATGCCTATTGTATACAAACCATACAATATGACCTTAAGACCTATATTGTATTTGGACCTATTGGGACCGATTAAGAAATTCAGACCAAAAATTAGACCAATTAAAACATCCGGACCAAAAAGTATTATTTACACCTTCAGATTCTGACAATCGGACGGTCGCTGATCAAAGTACCGATCTAAGAAGATCACATGGAAAGCCTATAACACAACTTACAATAGAGGCGCCGACCAAAGGCCTGCCATAAAAACACCTACTTTTGAACAATGGTTTTAAGTGGCAAAAAAAACATTAACACTAATAGCGATTCACAGTGTACAGTGAACTGTAGTGCCGTCATTTTTTTTCTCCCCTGCAAAATATTGACGGCGATTGGGACGACCGTTCGCCTAAAAATCGAACGGCCACGATTTGAGGTATTTTCTCCTCGGGCGATTTTGAGAAGTAATTGGGGCCATCCGTTTGAGTGCATTTCAGGGTTTTTTAGGGTTGTTTTTAGGATATTTTAAGGTGTTTTAGGGTTTTTTAGGGCTTTTTCTCTGGGAGCGAGAACTTCTTCCTTGTACCTGGGAGAATATGGACCAATCCTTTTCATTTCAGCTCTTGGAGAGAGTACGACAAGGGGATGAGCGATATCGCGTTAAAGTTAACGGCTCAGTGGAGCGTGTGAGTGATAGCCTATACCCACCGGAGCATTTGATTTTCCGAAACTGATCGGAAAACGTACACGTTTCGACGTCATCAAACATAGGCGCGAAAACAAACCTGCAGTATTGAATGTTCGAAGGACGACGACGGTGGTTCAAAACCGGCAGTTGTTTCGCGCGAGTGCAATGAAATAGCCGTTCGATGTTGTTTTGGCTACGTCAGCTTTTCGGCGAAATACGCTACACCGTCGATCGTATTTGGCGTGTTGAACACTAATTCGGCGCCCCTAAATTTTGACCCTTGAACCTTAAATAGAATAAATGACGCTATTTAAGGACGTGGACCATAATTTGCCACGTCTCTTGGCACTGAATTAGAATTAATGACGCTAATTTTTTCTTTACTCTAATAATTTCTACACGCTAAATACGATCGACGGTGTACTTTAACCCGACTTTTACATCCCGCAATATTTTGAGGATACTCGTTTGTACGGTTTTCATAGAAAGCCGTACATTATTCCAACTTCCGTCTGTTGCGGAAGTGATTTTTTTTTCGGTGGAATAGGCCATGAATGAAAGGATCGTCGTTCGACAAATAGAAAGAAATTTTCGCAAGTACAAAGGATTTTAAAAGTTTCATATTATTATCAAATTCGGAATATCATTGTAATGGGAAATGCTCCGGTGGGAATAGGCTATGAGCCAATTAGAATTCTCCTTGGAACGTAAAAATGTCTCAAACGGCCGCTTGTACCGGCCGGCCAAAAGACTAACTGCCAAGTCCAAATAGGTGGCCGGTCGTTAAGACCAAGCGGAAAGACTGTACAGATTCATACGATCAGACGGTCGCTGATCAAAGTAGCGATTTAAAAAGATCACATGAAAAGCCTATAACACAACTTATGATAGGACTATCGTCAGATTTGGACAATCGGACGGTCGCTGATAAAAGTAACGACTTAAGAAGATCACATGAAAAGCCCATAACACAACTTACGATAAAGGCGCCGACAAAAGGCCTTTAATTGAAACTCCTACTTTTGAACTATGGTTTTTCACAATGTGGGAGTGAAAGTCATTATTTGAGCAAGATGCACAAAACGACAAAATAATAGTCAATGTACAGGCTGTCAGATTTGCTATCAGTGTTGCCACGATTAGCGCGACGTGGAGAGGTTGACTAACCGTACTGTACGGTATTGAAATGTAGATAAGGGTTCGTCTCCATGTACTTATAACTTAATGAAAAAACTTTGGTTTTTAGCGCAGATCTGGCGGACCCGGATTTCAGACGTAGCTATGTATACCAAACGAAGTTGTCACTTAAAGGCGTGACGATTGTTTACGTAGACAATGCCCGTGGCGGCTGTCGATAGTGTACAATATGTGATGACGCACCTTATTTTTTGTAACTGCTTGTGACGTTGCACGACTTTCGTGACATTGTAGACGTATCGCAATTTAGCCTTTGCCATTTCACAGTTGAAGAAGATGCAATTTGCCTTTGCGTCTCTTGTCCGCTCGACGTGAAATGGCATCAGGTCTTGAGACCCCCGGCGAAATAAAATCCGTACCAGGCGCAAACGGACAAAATCAAACAAATTGTGTACTTTGCTTTGTCGTACCTAAACGGAAACGGACAAAACATAGCGGATCGTGCACTTTTCGTCCTCGCTTGAATTCTTTTTAAATTTCTTGAAAAATATTTACACGTGCGACTACGTGTTTCTATTTGCTTTTCGAAAATTCTTTGTTTTAAAACACATCTTCCGTGTGTTTTAAAGAAAAGTTTGAAGATGACTTTTTTGGCGTGGTCGTGGGTCGAAGAACACAAAACGATAACATGTAGTACATATTAAATTCGATGATGACGCAAAATGTACTTCTCATTTTCTCTATTCTTTTGTACGGTTGAAACTTACGTGGTACGACTCTAAGTTTTAGAAGAAAACGACAGAAAATAACCCTTACTTAGGCACACGGAGACGCACCCTAACATACAGGAAAATTTACATCCCAAATTAGAAGATTTTATAATAAAAAAAATATATTTATTTATTCCTATTTCGACGGAAATGTTTTACCATTGGATTTTCTTTAGCATAGGACAAACAATATTGTACGTGTGCGTTTCTTTACGATTTGTATTGTACTGTACGTATGTACCAATCTGGACAATTATAATTTACAATTGTACGGATGTAACAAGTAGGATCATTTTGAAAACATTTCACACTCAAAAAGCTCATTCACCAAACCAAAACAAATTAAAAATACATCCGTTCAAACCTTTTGTTGCCTTCGAAAAAAGCTCTAAAACAATATATCGGACGCAGGGGATTTGCTACATTTACAGCTATGGTTATAACAGTGCTATTTAAAAAAAAAAAAGTGACTATTTTATTTTAGACACGCGTCCCAAATGCTATTGTCTTGTACGGCTAAAAAATTAGAGGAAGGTGTGGATAGTAGTGTTGGGTATCGAGGACCCTTTGCCGATATTCGATATATATCGAATTTCAGGTACCCGATAATTGATATATTGCTTCGATATATCGAAAACCAAATTATCGCGATATATCGAGCCATAAAAAAATGAAATTTCCATTTTTTTTTTCAAACCCCTCCCCCCCCCCCCCCCCCTCAGGGGGGGGGGGGGGGGGGGGGGGGGGGGGGGGAGGGGGTCAATATCCGTACGATTTTCCGTACTATGACTGTACGGACACCCATTTTTTTGCGATATATATCGCGATAATTTATGTTGGCCCCGGTACGATATATCGAGGAATCTGCTCGATCGATATTCGATATATCGAATATCGCAATTATCGCGATATGAATTTACCCGATACCCAACACTACACCGCGCATCGTTATTAGTGTCAACGACACTAATTTGGGTTCTTAAAATTTTGATTTTTTTCCTCAAATAGGATACATGATTTTATTTTTTCCTTGACGTTAATTAAGGTACCGTACAAAATAGCGTAAAGGACGAATTACAATAATATCTAAATAGTGTGGTGTACGGTCGATGTCAAACCGTACACAAATGTACCTTTTCAAGTGAAAATTTTACAAAAAATGAGTTAAATCAGACGCGCACGAATAGGATCGTGCGCTGAAAAAACGGGATTGTTCTGACACGTAAATTAGTCTTACATATACGGAAATTTAAATTTCACGACGGCGTACGATTTTCAATATTTTGTACGGATACATATATTAATGTATATAATCGTACAACGAATATTCCATTTTTGCTGTTCCCAAATTAGCATAAACGCCGAAATTAGAATACACCTTTTTTTTTTTTTTTAATTCTTAATTAGCGTCAATGACGGTATATTTACTTCCACACTATTTAAACTTTGACACTAATAACGATGCGCGGTGTAGTCGATAGAGATAGGAGCCAGGTGGATATGGAAACTCCTAAAATTTGATTTATTTATTTTTTAGGGCGTGTGCCCATGTAACTGAAATTTTGAAACGTTCTTTGGAATTTAGCGCAGATTTTACGGTGTACTTTTCAAAATGTTCCTATGTCATTCATTACTTGCACTTTCATTACTTCAAATTTATGACAGTCGTAGACGTCTACAATATGTGCGACAGACTACGAAACGAAATGTAGATTACTGCGAAACTTCCTAAAATAAGTGACGTCGACAAAAGCGGCGACGGTTGTAGACGTCGAGGTTTTTCTGACATCGTAGATGTTTGGGGTTTTGACGTTGCGAAGTCACGCCACGCTATAACGTCATTAGTACGTAAACATTCCGCCATGGCTTCCGATTTCTTTTATTTATCTTTTATCATTCGATATGCCGTCAAACTACGACTAAAGATATTCAAAAAAAAGATAAAAAAAAAAAAATTTCATTTTAAACCATCATTGCCGCATTTCATTTAGGGGAGAGAAATAAGAGCGATCGAGTGAGAAAGAGGAAGAGAGACGAGGACGACGTAAACTTTTGCAAAGGACCCATGAAGGAAAGTGGAGGTCCGCGACCCCTGCAAGTTTTTTTCCGTACAAGTTTGTCATTTTCTTATGTGCATGCTCGTGACGAGCAGTGAAAAAAATAGCGTGTACTTTCCTTCGTGCAAATTTTTTTGAAAACGTTTGACGCATGCAATCCAGGTTTCCTATTCGTCAATAGGATGTTATTTTGATTAAAATCAGGTCGCGATTTGATTCCAGTGCAAGTGTGAAGATGAGCTGGAAATGGGTCGCGTTGATAATAACGCCAAATTGCCGTACCTTCCAAATTCCAAGATGACGCAAAATGTACTTGTGTTTTTGCCCATTTTTCGTACGGCGTAATATTTTCTCGTTGGAAGTCCCATTTTCTGTGTAAACGACGGGAAAAAACCCTTACTTGAACACATGGGCACACGCCCTTAGTGAAGGATAAATTTATTATTTTTTTATATTAATTATAGTACGCGTATATTACGTGTCTCCATTTTCGTACATTACAAAATTATAGTACGGTCACTATTATCGACCGCATGCACGCGGTCATCAATTTGTCCTTTCCGACATTTAATTCTGTCGCTTCTCCGGTGCCGATGAGCCACCAAAAAAAAACGTCCACGTCACTCAGTAAGCCTAAAGATTTTTTCGTATGAGGATTTTTTAGATTTTTCGGCTACGTGTCCAAACCGAGCATGGGCATTTTCCTGAATGATTGCATGGAACTTACGGACTGTGGACACTATTCAGCAATTGAAAAGCTGTCAGCTGTCGCAAAAGACAAAATAGTTGGGCTAGAACAGCACCAAGGAATTCTTGTCGGACCAATTGATTGCGACAGCCGACAAACTTGCCAGGCCAATAAGAATCTAGATACCGTTCGACCGTATTTCTCCGACAAGATCGCATCGAACAGTGACGTGACGATATTGGGCCGCCAATTTGGCAGCCACTAGCGCCAAGTAGTACAAAGTCGTTGTTCTCGAAACTTAGTACTTTTTTTCCTGTACTGCCAGCATGGTCAAGCTTTACGCGTAAGATTTCGTACAATCCAACAAGCGAGCACCTTTTTACCAAAATAAAATCTCCGCCTGGAACACTTTCCGTCCTCCACGTGTCAACTCTGGCGTCACCTGCCAGCTTTATCCCAGCCGACAAAAGAATTCGTACGAAAAGCGTGCCAAATTGTAGGACTGTTCAGCATTTCAAATAATGCAATATGTACGGAAATTCAAAATGAACTGTAGCGCCCGTTGAAACAATTTTCTAGTGTCGTCATTGCATATCAAGGGACCTCGGCCATTGATTGGTCCTTTCTAGGTCAAAAAAAGACCCACATGTAATGATTACACCTAATAACAGAAGTCCTGTTTTGTCCTTTTTGGTGCGGTCTCTTCCAGTTCGCAGTCCTCTTTACAAACAAATACATGCGGATAATTTAGTGCGGGAAAAATCCTGCGAAACGTACTGGCGCGATGCAAAAAAATTAGGGATGAGTCAGCGTGATCCTCCATTGGCTCAGTTCTCAATTCTGTCGTTTAGTTCAGCCAAATTTTCTAATTTGAAACTTTGAACCTCGGTTCTGTCCAACAGGAAAAAAATAAAAAATACAAAACTAATTGCAATGATTAGTACAGTAGACAGCCAATGACATCGATGGTTCTTGCATTCACCACAACCATAACGGTGTTGGTCAAATAGTACGGAGCAATAGAAACATATTTTAAATTTACGATTAGTATTACATTGTTTTCCAAAAAGTTTTTGCGTCACTAAAATTTGTACTTTATTGAAACAGTGGAACTGTTTTAAGCCGTACACTTCTTAATCGTCCATGGAGAAACTCTTTGTGTCGTCGGATAAAAAAGAAGGTTGCAGCAAAATCTAAAATATAATGTACGGATAGTAATATACGCAACCTATAGAAAGCAGCCACGACTACCATTTACCAATGATCGATTGCCTCACGAACTGACCTAATCGCGACTCAAAAACCTAATTTCTATCACGTAACTGCAAATGTCCCTGCAACTGGAAATCTGACTCCATGGAGGATTACCGTCAGTTCCGGGGTCGGATTTCACATTTTCGGTATAAAAACTGCAAATAGGGTTCCATTGACTCAATACTTTAACTGCCAATAGTAAAAAAAAACGTACCGTACTGGAGGAAACTAACTTTTGTGGTACGAAGTTCACGATCATCACATTAAAATAAAAACTAAAATAACTTCGTATCATAGTTCAAAAGTAGGCTTTTTTATGGTAGGCCTTTGGTAGGCGCACCAAACTTGGCACAACACTCGCGTAGAGTAGGCATACTGTATGTGTGTGCGTTTGTGCACACTCTTCTACGAACGTACGAATATGACGTATGATCATATTACAGCGCACGGCGTAGGATGAGTTGTGTTATAGGCTTTTCCTATGATCTTCTTAGATCGCTAATTTGATCAGCGACCGTCCGATCGTCCAAATCTGACGGTTTAAATAAAAAAGACCTCAAAACTCACATTTTTTTTTTGTCAGAATGCTTTTCAAAATTTAGACATGACGTTTAATTCTCTATCAATCGATGTGCAACTCAACCCTGTTACTATTTTTTTTCATTTTGCGACCAATACAATATGGGTCTTAAGGCCATATTGTATGTTTTACATACAATAGGCATGTTGTATGGGCCTACTTTCACCTACTTTTGAACTATGTTTCGTATTGTGTGAGTAACTTCTACCCAACGACAAAAAATGTTTCTACGTGGAAAATTCAAAAAGAGATCGGCATAAGAAATTGTTTCACCCGATTTTTCCAAAAGTATCATCCCTCGCAAGTATATATTACTATATTTAAGTGACACAGAAAACCTTCTCAAAACTAAAAACCCGTTAAGGTGTCGAAACCTTTGCTTCTACAACACCGCTCATCGTTATTACTATTGAAGACTTCTTATTTTTAATGCGAAAAATGAATTATTAATAATAGCAGTACTAATTTAGTGCAAAAGAGACGTAGCGGATATCTTTCCACGTCCTAAATAATGTTGTTAACTTTATTTTATGGTTTTTTGGCAAAAAAAAGGTCGCGCCTGAATTAGTGTTATTAACACTAATGACGATGAGCGGTGTACTGTAGCGGTTTAAAACTTTTGTTCTCGTTGTCCAACGTTTTAATCGAAAGCTCGCTTAAAATTGTTCAAACATTTTCATTGGATGTTAAATTTGTCAATTTTCACAATCGTCGTCGTTTCAACGGATCCAGGGCGTAAGCTGACAAACAAACCTAACTCAATGGTTCTTCATCATACATGTTTCATTCGTATTGTTCGTGCTAAAAAAGTCAAAATACGTATGAATGAAACCTCTATGAATTTCAACTTTGGGGTTAATAACCACATATCCATTGGGTTCAGCCTCCTCAATATTTGTAGGGTTTTATGTCTGCAAGTACATTACATGTAGCGTAATTGGAAATAGTGTTACGTCATGTCGGTTAGCGAAGCTAAACATTAACCGTCCATTCTCTGTTGACTAACGGAGTTAATGATTACTGAAGTGCACAGTGTGTCGTTGTTAGCGTTAATGTTTTTTTGCCACTTAAAACATATTTTCTCCGTATTTTCACATGGAGAGCGTCAATCGGAAGGTGAGAATCTCGCCTTTTCAATCGCAAGCGTCAGATCCATGATCAGATAAGCGTGTATGGAGAAAAGGTGTTTTACGTGGATACTAACATTATCAACGATACACGGTGTATTTTCACCTTCGAAATTAAGGATAACTTTTATTCAACTACACAATGATTTTCTACTGGGACAATTTTTTTTTTTTTTTTATGAAGAACGACAATGGTGTAAAAAGAAGTTCCACTCGCTTTTTAACAAAATTTCCCTCCCCAAGCGTACAAATTCATGTAAGGCATAATTAAACTTTCCGAAAACAAAAGTACGACGAGTCCGACAACTTATGCCTATTCGTTCACATCATGAAACTTTAGTTAATGTCACCTCGCGAGGTGATTTGAGTAGAAGTTTGATGTTGAGCCAGAGGGACGCGAGAGTGGGTCAAACGCGTTAGACGACAAAATGCATTTACATCTAAAGTTTCAAAGTGACGCAAATTGTATGGTGGTAATATTCTTTTTTTTTTAGTACGGCTGCGGATTTTCTAGTTGCGGGCTAAGTTTTGGAGGAAAACGACAGAAAAAAAACCCTTACTTTATCACATGGAAAAGTGCCCTAAAATTTTGGTTCTATTGTCACAATTTTTTTTGGCGATCATGTATTGTCACGCAAAATGTAATAGCCAAGTCGTTGGCTTTCTAGTTTTTCAATCAGTGCAATCATTGCTTTTTGGACAGAAACTACAGTAACGTCAATTAGAAAATCCAGCAGAACAGAACGACAAAACTTATAACTGAGCCGATGAGAGTTTTACGTCCTCAGTTGTTAATTGTTATTGCGACGCAAAGAGGATGTCATGTCCATAAGGGTAAATAGTAAAATACTAAATCGCCATTACAACGAATAGCCCCTTAGTTCAGCCCATGTCGTATGCAATGATAGTGGCGAAATCGAGATTCTATTGGCTGTTTTTGTTTTTTTAACCGTAACGAACTTTTCGTTACAATCATTAAAAGATTTACTAGTAGTAAATCTTTTATTGATAGTGCAAAACCTGCTTTGATATGGATGATGTGGCTACGTTTTGAGCCTCTTTTTAGTTCAGTAGGATCTACACTATTCATAGCACACCGTGAATCGCTATTAGGGTTAATGCTGTTTTCGCCACTTAAAACATATTTTCTCCGTACACACCTGTCGGGTTTTCAATTTGAGACAGCCAATCGGAATCTGAGAATCGTACCTTTCAACCGCAACCGTCAGATTCACAATCCGACAAGTGTGTACGGCGAAAAGATGGTTGAAGTGGCGAAAACAACATTAACACCAATAGCGATACACGGTGTACTTATGTAAATAGATGCATCCAAATTAGAGTGCAATAATCACAGAAAGTCCGCATTTCCTTGTCGTTTCCGGCTCTTGGATCCAAGGGATGTGAAATTGCCAGTGGCGGCTCTAACCTGCATTTTGTCCGGGAGCGGTTTTCACGAATCCAAGAAAACGCTTAGGGTACGTCCCCATGTAATCAGTACGTTGATAAAGTATTTTGGACTGTAGTGAAAATTCTCCGTACTACTTTGAAGAGCGTCCCCATGTGCGAAAATGAAATCGGAACTTTGATATGTGACGGTTGTAGACGTAGGTACAACCTGTGACGATTGAAGCCGACTACTAAACTTCCGACGATTAGTGACGCCAACAAAAACAGCGACAATGGTAGACGTCTAGATTTTTGTGAAATTGCAGATGTTTAGGGTTTGGTGACATTGTGACGTCACGCTCACTTGTGACAACGTCAACGTCACGGATTCAATAACTTTCTGCCCAGGTTTTTCGATATCGTTTTTTCTACTTTTCTCGCTCGACTTGCCATTCAAAAAAAACCTAAAAATTATCAAAAATAATATTTTTAAAATATCTTTCATTTTATACCAATATTGTTGTCTCTCATTCTAAAAAGTGTGAGATAAAAGCGATGGTGTGAGAGGGAGAGGGGAGAGGCGACGACGGCGCAAATTTTGCAAAGGACCCCATGAATGAAAGTGGAGGTCCGAGACCCCTGCAGATTTTTTTCCGTACATGAGCGTGACGGGCACGGAGAAAAATAGCGAGGACTCTCCCTCGTCCTAAAATTTTCACACTCATGTGGCGCGTGCGTGGGTCATTTTCCATTCGCTGTTTGGGCGGCACTTGAACTAAAATCACCCCCTCGAGGTGATTTTGGATGAAGTTTTTTTTTGGGCTAGATTCTCTTGCCCGGGAGTCGAAAACGGGAAAACGCCAAAATGCGTTCACATGACGACAAACACGCCGTACATCCAAAGTATCAATTGACGTTTACTTTACTTTGGTAAAAATGATTTTCTCGTACGGCTAAAGTTTTTGTCAAAGTTCCCTGAATTTTAGGGCAAAAAGACAGAGAAAATTAGATACTTTAATACATGGGGACATACCCTTAGATCCAAGAGTCCAGATGACCTACTATAAGATCGGGAGGGTCGTCACATGCTGCCACGTGTTTAGACCGATGAGTCATAGATCGTACTTCATGACTCATCGAGGCACAACAACGTGTACCTTTTTTTTCAAATTGAGAGCAAAAAACAGAACAAAAAAAAACAAAAAGTTTTGACTGATGCCTACTTAAACGAAATTATATTCGATCTTTCGATTTGACTCCATCCGATAATTTTAAAATACACGACGTGTGGGTAAGTACAGTACAGGTCAGGTTCGTTAGTGTTCTCGCCCGTGGTGTGAAGGGTGTGAAAGGGTCCAAAATGTAATGTGACCTTTACACTTTGTAAAATGTCGCCCGGGTACCATTGATTTTTAAGGTCATAGTGTTGTTGGCTGTGTTTTTTTTTTATATAAAAAAAAACAAAAATGAGAAAAAAACCCTAAGCATATTTATACTTGCGACGGGC
The DNA here is from genome assembly GCA_037447655.1 of Zygnema cylindricum. Classification (NCBI taxonomy): domain Eukaryota; kingdom Viridiplantae; phylum Streptophyta; class Zygnematophyceae; order Zygnematales; family Zygnemataceae; genus Zygnema; species Zygnema cylindricum. The sequence continues at coordinate 60,990 of JBBHKE010001520.1, forward strand.
CGCGCGGTGTGAGGCGTCATAAAGCAAAATTGGAGTGAAATGAGCGAAAGGCGACGTGGACCCCTTCACACGCGACCTTCACACCTAAAAACGCAAGATTCAGATAAGTACCCCTAAAAATAAATTAAATTAAATTGATGCCAATTGTTTCATAGTTCAAAAGAAGGTGAAAGTAGGCCCATACGGCCTTAAGACCCATATTGTATTGGTCGCAAAATGAAAAATAACAGTAACAGGGTTGAGTTGCACATCGATCGATAGAGAGTTAAACGTCATGTCCAAATTTTGAAAAACATTTCGACAAAATTTTATTTTTTCGTGAGTTTTGAGGTATTTTTTAATTAAACCGTCACATTTGGACGATCAGACGGTCGCTGATCAAAGCATCGATCTAAGAAGATCACATGAAAAGCCCATAACACAACGTACGATAGGACTTACGTCCGCGTTTTTTTTTTATGTGTTTTTATTTCCGGGTTTTTTTTCCGGCGGAATGTTTTCCTACGCCGTATCAGTTTGCTAAAAAAAATCGTAAGGCGGCGTGCGCTGTACTATGATGATACGACAGATTTGTACGTTCGTACAAGAGTGTGCACAAAGCACAAACATATAGTATGCCTACTCTACGCGGGTTTTGTGCCAAGTTTTGTGCGCCTTCCAAAGGCCTACCATAAAAAACGTCTACTTTTGAACTATGAATTGTTTGTCCTGTCCTGTTGGAATGTACGAAATCTTATTTGATGAAAGGACTCAAAGACAAAAATTCCAAAGCGAATGTGAAAAAGTACATCGGAATTTTTTTATCAGGACTTTGCTACAATAAGACAAACGAGACCGTACACTATTTTTATAGTTCCAGTATGTTAGGAAATGTCCCCATGTGCATAAGTAAGGGATTTTTTATGTCGTTTTCCTGTAAAACTTAGCGCCGTACTGCCTAAGTTGCTGCGGTACGAAGGAATTGCAAATTTGTAGAGTACAATTTGCGTCACCCTCGAACTTAAGATGTACGAAAATTTGTCGTCTTGTGTTTTTCGACCAACGGCCACGACAAAAAACGTCATCTTCAAACTTATCTTTAAAACACATCTGCGGTGTGTTTTAAAACAAGGTATTTTCGATAAACAAATAGAAACTTATGTTCGTACGTGCCGTAATGTTCAAAAAAGTTCAAACGATTTCCAGCGACAAAGAAAATTACAGAATTCGCTATGTTCTGTCTATTTGTGTTCGGTACCACGACGAAAAGTACATAATGTGTTTTGTTTTGTTCGTTTTCGCCCGGTACGGAATTTTATTTTGCACGGGTCTTGATGTCGAGCGGACACGAGACGAAAAGGCAAAGCACATCTTCTTCAAACCGTGGAACGGCATAAGTTGTAAGGTGGTACGTCTACAATGTCACGGTAAAACATGCGACTTCACAAGCAATTCCAAAAACTAACGTGCGACAGTACATATTGTAGATGCTGACAACCGTCACAGGTATTGTCGACGTATACAATACTCACAAACGTAAGTTACGATTTCGTTCTTATGTATAGGGACACTTGTAAGGGTGCGTCTCCATGTGCCTAAGTAAGGTACTTTTCTGTCGTTATCCTGTAAAACTTAGAGCCGTACTGCGTAAGTTTCAACCGTACAAAAAAATAGAGAAAATTTAAAATCCATTTTGCGTTATCATCGAATTTAAGATATACTACATGTTGTCGTTTTGTGTTCTTCGACCCACGGCCACGCAAAAAAACGTCATCTTCAAACTTTTCTTTAAAACACAGAGAAGATGTTATTTAAAACAAAGAATTTTTGAAAAACAAATAGAAACATGTAGTCGCATGTGTGAACCTTTTTCAATAAATTTCAAAAGGATTCAAGCGACAACGAAAAGTGCACGATCCGCTATGTTTTGTCCGTTTGCGTTCAGGTACGACAAAGCAAAGTACACAATTTCTTTGGTTTTGTCCGTTTGCGCCTGGTATGGATTTTATTTCGCTAAGGGTGTCAAGATTCGATGCCATTTCACGTCGAGCGGACAAGAGACGCAAACACAAATTGCATCTTCTACAACCGTGAAAACGCACAGGCTGGATGGCGATACGTCTACAATGTCACGAAAAAGCCAGGCGACGTCACAAGCAGTTACAAAAAATAAAGTGCGACCTCAAAGATTGTACCCTGTCAATAGCGGTCACGTGCATTGTCGACGTATACAATCGTCACGCCCTTAAGTGACAACTTCGTTTGGTACACATAGGGACACCCGAAATCCGGGTCCGTCGGATCTGCGCTAAAGAACAAAGTAAATTCTATAAGTTTTAAGTACATGGAGACGAATCCCTAAAACCGGGTCCGGCGGATCCGCGCTAAAATACAAAGTAAGTTCCCTAAGTTAAAAGTACATGGGGACATACCTTTAGTACAACGGCGAACACGTAAAAAAATAGACACAAGGCCACGCATACCTTTTTAGTCATCAAATATTACACGCATGACAAAATACTTGAATTAAAAATTCAAAATATTTGTCGTTACAGGAAAAAAACTGACACAAATTAGGGTTGCCACGTGGCACCTTAGGGGTGTGGATGCAATTAGGGTTGCAACTGACGCGCAGCTTTCGGTTTCGTAGAGCTTCGTGGTTGCAGCGATTCTTGTTTTTTTTTGGACGGGTGAGATAAACTGAGACACAAAACATATTTAATTATTTATCTTCGTAATTTGTCTAAAGGGTGCGATTGACAACTGGACAACTGTTTAGTGTTCACACCTCTCAAACTGTAAAACGTCACAAATGAATAATCCATGTGTACAGCTACACCGCCAATCGCTATTAGAGTAAATAACGCTAATTCGGTGCCCTTAAAAAAAAATAAACCAGAAATACAATCCATAATTCTATTTTATCCATTATTTTAATTAGGTTTTTTTTTTCAATTAGCGTTAATAATGGAAGTACACTAAGATGGAAATAGTGTGGCGTACGGATAGGATATCTCCGTACGAAATGGTACTTTTTGAATTACGATGGCATAAAAAGACACTTAACATTATTGCGCACACATGTGAATGTCCACTGGAAGAAAGAGACGCAAACTCGTCGACAAAATTCACGTTCTCATATGTTCATCTGTCGACCGTGTGAACAGCGCGACGGCGTACGAATTATCAGATTTTGTACGGATACACATATTACTGTAGACATCGAAAGGGCGGGTATTTATTATTCAGGACAACCCAAATTACAGTTAGGGATTAATTAGTATATATATTTAAAAATAAATAAAAAATACTGACTAGTGTTAATAACACTGTTTTTTTTTTACGCTATTTATTCCTTTACTCTAATAGCGATTGACGGTGTACTGTACACCGCCAATCGTTATTAGCGTTGTGTACGCTAATTCCGTCCCGCTTTTTTTTTTTTTTTATTCTCCATTTGTGTAGTTCATTTTTTTTTCTTTTTTCTTTTTTGGTTTATTTTTAGGACGTTGTCTCTTAAATAGAGTGATGTACGGTCAGTGTCAAACCGTACATAAATGTACCTTTTTTAGTTAAAAAGTACAATAAATTAGTTTTAGTAACAGCGGACGCATGAGAATGTGCGTTCTAAAAAGGAAAAAAAACCAGGTCGTAAAAAATCCCGCTCGCACATATTCGTCCGACAGCCGCGTTTCGACCGTGTGAATTTACGATTTGTGTACGATTTGTCAGATTTTGTACGGATACCTATATTAGTGTAAGCATGTTTGCGACCGACATTTTTTTTTTCAAAGATCCAAATTACCATAACCAAACAATTAGAATGTATGATTTTTTCCAAAATTTTCAAATTCTTAAATAGCGTACACCACGGTAATTATTTTTATACGCTAAAAAAACTTACACTCTAATAACGATTGGCGGTGTACTGTACTTTGTACAGTTATATGAGAAATACAAAAGTATTTTACAGAGACTGTTGTCTTATTACATAGAACTTTACGCTAAAAAATAAAAACCTTACCTTTGATATCAAGGATTCGCACGTGTGAATGTGCAGTATTATTCTCCCGGAAAACGATAAAACTATATCTAACAAAACATCACCAACATGGAACAATCAGCTTGAGCGGATGTCGATATCAAGCCACCTCCGAACCTAGACTACAGCTGGCAGAGCTACACGACAAACAATTAGCCTACAGTTAGAGAGTCGCTACGTGGTACATCTAATGTACAATTGCGTCAGTGCTGCTGTACAGAATGTCCGTTGTCCAACATAAGTCAGATTTCTGACAACTGGTCGTCTCCCTGACACGACACGCTACTTATAAAGAGAATATAACCAACAAACTTGAAAACATTCATCGATCCAATTTTGTGTACGGCTGGGTGTAAATTACGGTAACTTGTTACTATTTGTCTACGGTACTTTTTGGCATCTTGTAGCTCTTAACTTTTATGGCATGTTGTACAAGGTCAATTCTTTGTTTTTTGTTGAGTAGACGACCGCTTTTATATTTTTTGACGCATTTTGGACAACCGTCGTACACAGGAACCAGGCAAAGTCGTACGTTATATGTACGTCATCAACGACTTTCAAAAATTTGTCGTTATGTTATCTATCCTGTAGATACAATTAAGGCAGCGTGTAAAAATAACAACCATGTACTCTAGTCAGCCCGGGATAGAAGCTCAAGTGTCATGAGGATTGAAAGTTTGAAACATTGTCCAAAAGTAGGCGTTTCTATTGTAGGCCTTTTGTCGGCGCCTTTATCGTAAGTTGTGTTATGGGCTTTTCATGTGATATTCTTAGGTCGCTACTTTGATCAAAGACCGTCAGATCGTAGAAATCTGACAGTTTAAATAAAAGGTTTCTCAAAACTCACAGAAAAAGATTTTTGTGTCCGATTTTTTTTTCAAATTTAGACATGACGTTCAATTCTCTATCTATCCATGTGCAACTCAACCCTGTTACTATTTTATTTCATTTTGCGGCCAATACAATATGGGTCTTAAGGGTATATTGTATTTTTTGCGTACAATGGCATATTGTATGGGTGTACTTTCACCTACTTTTGAACTATGGTTTGAAACCTTAAAAAAAGACGAGGGATGATATCGCGATCCATGTCGAGGAGATTCGATTTTACAGTTGAGCCGCCATATCGACAAACGTCATACTGACTCCATTCCGTACTGGCAGCTGAATACGCAACACGACAAATATAATGGTCTGTGAAAATACCGACGGAACAAATGGTTGTCCTTCACGCTCCAAATTTGGCTTTTTCCGTACAAAAGTCATTTTGAGAGCCTTATCAGGCTGCCACGCTGGCATCTCCGGTATCGCCTGGATAGAAGAGAAATTTTAATTTTACGTAACATGGAAAGCGAGCGAATAATATCTAAAATCTGAATTAAATCCCAGAAAAATCGAGAGGAACAGCGAATCTGGACAAATTATCAGCTTCTCGAGCAAGAAAAGACACAATCTTTTTAATAAGACAAAACGGCACGTGCCAAGACAAAATGACGACATTCCACAGTTGTCTGGTCCGACAGATACCGCCGAACTTTATGACAGCTTGGAAGGACATTTTATCGCAAACAGACAAAAAATGCGCATCGCATATTGCTGCCAAGTGGCGGCTCGTGTGCGCTTTACATAATTAGGGTTTCGAGACAGCAGGCTCGAAGACACGGGCGAATATTTTTGTCGGTATACTTAGCTAGATAGTAAAGATTCTCCGAATCGAGGATCTGTCAGGATCAGGAAAAACAAAGACAGTTTTTGCACGTGCTTTCTTTGTTCGTTTTTTATTCTGACCAACAGAAACATTCGCTTACGGACAAATCTCGACGCGTGGCAGCTTGTGCCGATGGGCTAATGAGAATCTGCCGTTGAAAGGTAGGGTTTGGCTGTTTGCGGCATGGCTCCGTACATAATGCTTAGTTTGGCCGTACAGTGAAGTCAGCAAAACATTTTAGATGTGCATTTAGCCATTTACTGTATTTAATTTGGCCTTTATGGGGGGTGCCGTATAGACTCGAACCACAACCACCTCTACGTTTCTCGAAATACACGACAAAATCATTTACGACAAACTCGAGTTGCCAGAAACGTACAGGAAAGTACACGGAACCTATCTGATCTGGCATAAATTTTCACAAGTACAATGCTCTGTACAACAAACTGGTCGCTCAAAAAAAAAATAAAAAAAATTACGCCGTACTCAATAAAAATTGCATATAGCCGGAAAAAAAAAATACGGTTGATGATTTTTAAATGGTATACCGCAAAGCAAAAGGGGTTTAACATGTAAGCAGTTATTTTCACATTTTAATTTCCATTTTTTGAGCGGCGAGTTTATATGGAAACCCTCTCCTTAAGGTGAAGCTCCATCGGACGAAAAGTGAGGTTGTTTACGAAAATCCGTATATTCCGTACGATGACGTACTTTCTATTTTGTTTCTATTGGAAAAAAAAAACATTACAGAGGATCTTACCAATATTCTCATAAAAAAACCTAAAAAAATATCCTAAAAAACCCTTAACTTGGTCCGAGAAGTAACAAGGACCGTTCGATTACATTAGGGTTTCGCTCCACCTCCGAGAGGTAGCTACAACCGTGAATCCTAGTTAGCGTTAATAATTTTTTCGCCACAGAAAACATCTTTTATCCGTACACATTTGTCCGATTTTCAATTTGAGACCGCCATTCGTAAGCTGAGAATGTTACCTTTCAATCGAAGCCGTCAGATCCACAATCCGACATGTGTGTACGGAGAAAATATGTTTTCAGTGGCGGAAAAATTATTAACGCTAATTACGATTCACGGTTGAAGACAATTGAAGAATATTTAGAATCGCGACACGTGGATACTATGGATACGCGTCAAATGCTTTACCATTAGAAACGTGCCTTTGGACAAGGGTGGACGCGAGTCCACTACACCGTGAATCGTTATTAAAGTTGACGTTTTTTTCTTCTCTTTAAACATCTTTTCTCCGTACACACACGTCAGTTTCTAGATCAATGGTTTAGATTGAAAGGTAAGATTCTCAGCTTCCGATTGACGTCTTAAATTGAGAATCGGACAAGAGTGTACGGAGAAAAGATGTTTTAAGTGGCGAACAAATTATTAACACTAAGGGTGTGTCCCCATGTGCATAAGTATGGGTTTTTTCCTGTCGTTTTGCCGTAAAACTTAGCGCCGTACTGCCTAAATTGCAACCGTACGAAGGAATCACAAATTTGTAGAGTACAATTTGCGTCATCCCTGAACTTAGGATGTACGAAAAGTTGTCGTCTTGTGCTTTTCGACCCACTTCGACGACAAAAAACGTCATCTTCAACCTTATCTTTAAAACACATGCGCGATGTGATTTAAAATTAGGTTTTTTCGATTGACAAATAGGAACATATTTTCGCGCGTGCCGTAAATGTCGACAAAAATCCTACGATTTCCAAGGACAAAGAAAAGTACATAGTTCGCTATGTTTTGTCCGTTTGCGCTCTAATAAGACAAATACAAGGACACAATTTGTTTGGATTTGTCAGTTTTCGTCTAGTACGGATTTCTTTTTTTGCAGGGGTCTTCAAATTCCGATGCCATTTCACGTCGACTGGACAGGAGACGCGAAGGCAAATCGCATCTTCTTCAACTGTGAAGTTGTCAGGCTGGAATGCGGTACGTCTACAATGTCACGGAAAGACATGCGACGTCACACGCAAGTACAAAAAATAACGTGCGAACACAGATTGTAGACGTTGACAACCGTCACAGGTACTGTCGACGTATACAATCGTCACAAGCGTAAGTTACGATTTCGTCCTTACACACATAGGGACACTTGAAATCCGGGTCCGCCGGATCTGCGCTAAAAAACAAAGTAAGTTCGCTAAGTTTCAAGTACATGGGGACAAACCCTAATAAGCGATAAACGGTGTAGAATCCAGGCAGAAATCATTGCCGAAGTATATTTCGTCGTCACGCTCTGGGGCTTCGTGGTTTCATGCGCCAATAGTAATGATTTCTGCCGTACAGTAACCCTGGTACGGAACTACATGGGCATGCAAGTACATGGTACGCAAATGAAGATTCTAAAATTTTACATTAATGCTTGGTCAGTTTGTAAAATCTTTGTTGATTTCTAATATGCTATCTTAAAAATAAAATATATGTGGTGCCATATTTTTAAAACACGTGCACGCCAGCTCGTTTACAGACACTACACGATGGCCCACCGTACAGAATGTTACAGCCAGTAACGATGACCGTACGGTAGCGTGTACCGTACAATTACAGAAGCCTCGGGATCGACGTTACTGTGTCGACAACGATAGTGCCTTCGGAGTAGACCCGGTCATTAAATGACAAACGATTTTATTCGTAAACCGCAAGAAAGTCACCATCGAGGCGCGTGGCGACACGTGTGCCTATTTTTTTTATGAAGGGAGTACGGAAATGTCGAACAAAAATTGCCAGAAGCTCGGAATTATGCTTCCTGCAGAGGGAGAAAAGAAACGGTAACAAAATTGTTTCAACGTTTTTTGTACACGTTGCATCGTTACTACTTAGTATCACCATTGTATTTTAAATACTTGGAACGTCCGGAATCGTTGTACTTACTGATTTTACCTTCCTATTGGCACTCTCGAAATCTGAAATTAAACGCGTATACACTAAAAGCTACACCACCAATCGTTATTAACGTTATGAACGCTATATCGGCGGCCCCAAATTTTGACCCCAAAACCTGAAATAGAATTAATAACGCTATTTTTTCTTTACGTTAATTAAGGTTCTGGTCAATTAGCGTTAATAATTCTAATTCATGATCTTCTTGAATAGTGTGGTGAATATCTATATATATATATATATATATATATATATATATATATATATATATATATATATATATATATATATATATATAAATATATGTGCCAGTACTGTTTCTTAGTATCATGTAACGAATTGATTTTAGATTGATTTTAAGATGCTTACAGGTACCGGTTGTAGCTCTTTTTTTAATCATGATACGCCCATCATCGGTTTCTATTTTTTAAACTTTTTGAACACTTAGAAATCACAAAATTTTGATTTTTTTTTTGTGTGCGTCTTGCGTGCATGCTATCCTTGCTCTTATCACGTCTATTTTGGGATATTACAAAGACTTGTTCTAACATTTTTAGCTTTTTGGAGGCGATTTTAGGGTTTATAAAGGTTATAATTTATTGTAATGTTTTAAACGTTTTCTACTTTTCTTTGTATTTTCTTTATGTTCATGGCTCAAATTTATGGATGACTATAAACATCTCCAGGTCGATAAGCAACGATACTATATCCACTCACCAATTATTTGGCCCACACCTTTTGTATATTTTCAACGATACTATATCCACTCACCAATTATTTGGCCCACACCTTTTGTATATTTTCCAACAAAAACGACAAAACATTTATGAGCAATATCCAAATGGTACAAAAAAAGTATAACTTCCCCATTTTATCAAATCTTAGTGAAGATTTCAAAAGTAAACTTTGAATCGCTATTTGGGTTAAAAAATCAATTAGTGTTATTAACTCTGATTTGGGTTTAAGGCCATTTGACAAAAAAACAATACTCTAATTTATTCTTAACTCTAATTTGGGTGCATTTCCACCATAGTTCAACCTAGTGTAGTCTGTATTCACATTGAACATAAGAAAACAAGTTCGCGTGATTTTCCTCCAACTTTATCTCTCGGAATCAAATCTGAGTGCGATTTTTCGTGTCGACGCACTAACTTTTGCGTGTCGACGCCTTCATTGTAGAAATTAATGGTCCGTTTTTAAGTATTTTCTAGGTCTAAATAGAAATATAGAAAGATACCGAGGCAGTCTATCTCTAACTTCTCTCTCCCACTCTCAAACTTGTCGCAGTCACTGAGAAATTGGAGAGGAAGCTAGAGCCATGGCTACCTAGGCTCTCCAAAGGTTTACAGGAAATATATTAGTTTATTTACCGTTAGGGGTTTATTTACTAAAAGGACATATGTTGCATCCAAGATTTGATCTTGGTACCTGCCGGACGGTAAGGCCGGTAACCGGTAGCCTTATCCGTTAAGTCTAGAACTAGTGATTCATACTATTAGGTTTGATATTTAGTTAAACATTACCACGTAGGATAATTCATTTAACTGAAACTGTTTACGGGATACATAAATCCAGGAATGTAAAAGTACAAATCAAGGTACGGACAAGAAACATGTACCACGCATTTGTTTCAATAGCGAAACGAATATCGCGCAGGTATTTATTACGGCTACGATTACATGTGCATTTAATCGGACGGCCGGAATGAATGCCGAGATCGGAGAAGAGGATTTCGACAGTTTTTGGTCATCGCCACATCGGATGACACGTGGCAGAATAACATTCGATCGCGGCATCTATGAGGATTAAGGGAGCAAATCCGTATATACCACGTGTCGACATTTAGGGCATGTCGTACAGTGTCCGTACATAAAGTACACCGGCAACTGTACTTTTGCGTACGGAGGTGTAATATAATTGGCTCCGTACATCAATTGATATAGTATGTGAGAGAGATAGGACTTAGAAACATTAGTAGATAGTACCCTCTCTCCCAGAGAGCTTCTATACAAAAGGTCAACTTTAGCCCTCCATAACTTACTGCTCAGGGGAGCAAATTCAGAGATTCTTTTTGCTATCGACTCAGGGGAGTCTTGCCTTTACATGGGTGAAGGTGGTCAATGTTTTTGTTATCCAAGGTGGCAGATTTTCTTGCTGAAACACAAAGGGATCAGGGTTATCCTAGAGGCTTCTTAGAAGCTGTCTATTCTGAGGACTTATGGAGGTCTCAGAGTTTCAGGTTATGGGCCCACCCCCTAGGGTACCAATCTTTAATGGAACTGGCTTCATATACTGGGAAAGTAGGATGATAGGAGCTCTATGCAAAGAAAAGTTTTAGGGGATAGCGAGTGGACGATTGGGGCGTCCATCAAGTCTTAGAATCCCTCCAGGGTTTGAAAGAAGCAAATTCACAAAGAAAGCAATTCCATCTTCAACGGAGGAGACAAACGAAGGAGAGGTGGTGGACAAAGGAGCGGAGAAGGAGACGACCACACCAATAGCAACTGGTTCAACATTCATGTCACCTATTCCGAGGAACGAGGAGAATGATACTGAAACCTGGGACTTCAACAATATGGCGGCAAAGCACTTCATCCTACGCCATCTTACTCAAGGACTTGCATGTCCTCATTTGCAGGTAGAAAGGGCATCCGATCTGTGGATGGCTCTCATAGAGATGTATCGAAGTGGTGCGATTTAGCGACAACAGTTGGCTGATCAGAAATTTAAGGAATATGTATACAAAGGGGGGAAGATGTTGGATTTTTGCAATGAGCTTGCTACACTCTTCATGGAGCTAGAGAGTGCGGGAAAATATTTTAGTGAAAAAGAAAAGGTTAACTGTTTACTGATGAAGTTACCCGATGAGTTCGAGAACATAGTCAACCGTGTGCATGACTTGCCGGACTCAAGGTGGATATGGAACTCAATGGTAGGGATGATTCTCGTTCGGAAAAAAACGATTGAGATCCGAAGGGGAGGAAAGAGTGGCCAAGAACCTTATCTCTACATCTGTATAAGATGATAAAGGTTTTTTCACTAGCACCAGGGAAGGAGTCTTTACTGCTAATTTTGAGGAGGAGGTCTATTTTATTTGCTGAGAAAAGAAGCCAAGGGATGATTAGGCTTATTTTAAATAATAAAACAAAGAAACTTTATTATGTTGGTGTTCATGATATTATAATGTGGCATAAGAGGCTTCGGCATGTGAACCTAGATAAGTTAAGAGAGATGAAAAAGATGAAGTGGTGGAAGGGATTCAGTTTAGTGAGAGTGATAATAAAAATGATTGTAGTGGATGTGCTCTAGGTAAATCATACAGATTACCCTTTCCTAAAACAGCCACCTATAAGGGAGAAAAAATTATAGATCTAGTACACACAGATATTTAGGGACCGGCTAAAGTGCCCTCACCGGGGGGGAAGAGATTTATGATGACTATCACTGATGATTGGTCTCGGTATTCCCGGGTGTATTTTTTGAAAAACAAGTCAGAAGCTAAGGATTGTTTTAGACAATATAAAGCATGGAGCAAAAAACTCCATGAAACTCCAATTAAGAGAGTAAGGCGTGACAATGGTGGAGAGTACACTTCAAACCAGTTTGAGGATTTTCTGAGAGAAGATGGAGTCCAACACCAAAAGACAGTTACAGAAAACCCGAAACAGAATGGGGTAGCTGAAAGGTTAAATAGAACACTAAGCGATAGTGCTAGAAGTATGTTGTCAAATAAAAAGATAGGAAAAAGGTTTTGGGCAGAAGCAATGAACTATGCTAATTACCTAAAAAATAGAGTTCTTACTTCAGCTATAAAAGATCAAACACCTTATGAGAGATGGACAGGCCGGCAACCAGACAAATCTCACTTAAAGGTTTTTGGCAGTCAAGTATTCAGTCTTGATACAGATCGGTCTCATTGGAAGCTAGATCCTAAAGGAAAACCGGGATACTTATTAGGATATGATGATAATGTTAAAGGATATAGAGTTTATGATCTAAATAGGGAAGTTATAATCTTAGTAAAGCATCTAGTAGTTATGGATGAAGGAAAACCTGTTGATCCCTTCAAATATACAAAGTCAGTAAAAATCAGATTTGAGTCAGAAAATTCCGATGACTTTGAGCTTCCTAACTATCCAGGTTTTAGAGAAGATGACATTCTTGAAGGTACAAATCAGACCGAAAAGGACTCGGCTGCGGAAACTCCAGTGACAACTCTACCCGAAGCGGAAGACGTGGTGGAAATTGATTCGGAATCAAGGGATAGGGGAGAAACCGACTTTGTTCAAAAGAATCCACGAGAACCATCTATTCCGGCCTCAGATTTTGAGGGGGGAAGGAGAAGTAGTAAAAGACTGCAAGAAAAACAGGTTAATAACAAGGTAACTAAACTATCTCATCAAGATGACCCTCAAACTTATGGAGAGGCGATGACTTGTCCAGAAAAAAATCGGTGGAAGACAGCCATCAATGAAGAGATGGCCTCAATTATGGCAGCCGATACTTGGGAGCTGGTGGATTGTCCACCTAACCGAAAACCAATCGGTTGTAAGTGGGTTTTCAAATTAAAACTGAACCCAGATAACACAATCGAGCGCTACAAGGCCCGACTAGTGGCAAATGGATTTACACAAAAAGAGGGAATTGACTACAAGGAAACCTTTGCCCCGATCTTCAAATTTCCCTTCGACCGCATACTTTTCAGTCTAGCAGCAACGGAAGACATGGAAGTGCACCAGATGGACATCAAAACAACCTTTTTGCATGGAGAATTGCAAGAGGAGATCTTCATGCAACAACCCGAAGGGTTTGTGGAGGAAGGAGATTAGAGTAAGGTATGCCGGCTGATTAAATCTCTTTATGGTTTGAAACAGGCGCCTCGACAGTGGAATAAGAAGCTTGATGAGTTTCTTACCGGTCTGGGATATATCCGGATCAGCTCAGATCACTCAATCTATGTTTTCGAAGATGAGGAAGGTTTTATATTTATTGCAATTTATGTTGATGATTTGCTTGTCTTAAGTAAATCAATGGAAAAAATTAATAAACTGAAAACCGATCTTAAGGGGAGATTTGAAATGAAGGATATGGGAGAAGCAAAATATATTTTGGGAATTCAAGTAGAGAGAGACCGAAAAAGAAAAATTATAAGATTGACTCAAAAGGAAGCAATAGGGAACATGCTTGAAAAATTTCAAATGGATAAAGCTAATAGTTGTACAACTCCAATGGAGTTGAAGAAGGGAAGTGAGGGGAGTGAGGAAGAAGGAGTTATAGTCTTAGACGAGGAATTATCTCCTGATGAACAGAAGTTCATGCAGACTATTCCTTACAGGCAAGTAGTGGGAAGTCTAATCTATTTTATGAATTTTACCCTGCCGGATTTAGCTGCAGCTGTAGGAGTGCTGAGTAGAAGTCTAAATGCTCCCACTAAGAGGGATTGGGAGGCAGCTAAGAGAGTCCTTAGATATTTGATAGGAACTAGGGATCTATGGTTGCATTTGGGTGGGGAGAATACTGACATCACTACTTGGAGTGATGCCAGTTATGGTGATGCTCCGATGAGGAGATGCACTTCTGGATATGTATTATATGTGGGTGATGGGGCTTGCTGTTGGAGTAGCAAACAGCAAAAGGTTATTGCTCAGTCCACCATGGAGGCTGAGTATATGGCCTCTTGCTCTGCTGTAAAAGAATTGATGTGGGTCAAGTCTTTGCTTGGTGAGCTTGGTCACCTTAAGAGTGGTGTGCAGAAAATATTTTGTGATAATCAGGCAGCAATCGCTATTTCTGCCAATCCTAAACATCATTTTAAAGCCAAACACATGGACATTAGACTCAGCTTTGTTAGAGAGAAAGTAGAAAACAAAATAATCAGTTTAGAGTACCGACCAGATAGTGAGATGGTAGCAGATATGATGACCAAACCTGTGCCTTCCCCTAAGCTAATTTTCTGCAAGGAGAAGTGTGGTCTGAAATTAAAGATTGACTAGAAAATAAGGGGAGTGTAGAAATTAATGGTTTTTTTAAGTATTTTCTAGGTCTGAATAGGAATATAGAAAGATACCGAGGCAGTGTATCTCTAACTTCTCTCTCCCACTCTCAAACTTGTCGCAGTCACTGAGAAATTGGAGAGGAAGCTAGAGCCATGGCTACCTAGGCTCTCCAGAGGTTTACGGGAAATATATTAGTTTATTTACCGTTAGGGGTTTATTTACTAAAAGGATATATGTTGAATCCATGATTTGATCCTAGTACCTGCCGAACGGTAAAACCGGTAACGGTAGCGTTATCCGTTAAGTCTAGAACTAGTGATTCATATTATTAGGTTTGATATTTACTTAAACATTACCACGTAGGATAATTCATTTAACTGAAACTGCTTACGGGATACATAAATCCAGGAATGTAGAAGTATGAATCAAGGTACGGACAAGAAACATGTACCGCGCATTTGTTTCAATAGCGAAACGAATACCGCGCATGTATTTATTACGACTATGATTAAATGTGCATTTAATCGGACGACCAAAATGAATGCGTAGATCGCGGAAGAGGATTTTGGCGGTTTTTTTTCATCGCCACATCGGATGACACGTGGCGATGTTACATTGGAGCGCGGCATCTCCGAGGATTAAAGGAGCGAATCCGGATATTCCACGAATGGACATTTAGGCCATGTCGTACAATGTCTGTATATAAAGTACACCGGCAGCTGTACTTTTGCGTACGAAACTGAAATCAAATTGGTTCCGTACATCAGTAGATAGAGTCTGTGAGAGAGATAGGACTAAGAAAAATTAGAAGATAGGACCCTCTCTCCCAAAGAGCTTCTGTACAAAAGGTCAACTTTGACCCTCCATAACTTACTGCTCAGGGGAGCGAATTCAGAGATTCTTTTTGCTATCAACTCAGGGGAGTCTTGCCTTCACAGGGGTGAAGGTGGTCAGAGTTTTTGTCTGCCATGGTGGCAGTTGTTCTTGCTGAAACACAAAGGGGTCAGGGTTATCCTAGAGGCTTCTTGGAAGCTGTCCATTCTGAGGACTTATGGAGGTCTCAGAGTTTCATTCATCTGACACTCTCTCTGTACGATTGTACCAAATAAGATAAAATATAGTGTGGGATGACGCATTTCGTACACTACACCTTGAATTGTTACTATAGTATAAGTTTTTTAGCGTATAGGAATAATTACCGTTATTAACGCTAATTGGGAATTTGGAAATTTTCAAAGAAATCGTCTACTCTAATCAAGAATTAGGGTTTTTTTTAAATAGTATGGATAATTTTTTTTGAGAATTTGAAAAAAAAAGGTACCTGAATTAACGTTCAATACGCTAATAACGATTCACGATGTACTTTTTTTAATAGCTTTCTAAATTATAGTTATTAACGCTAATTCGATAGTATGTTTATCACAGTTAAAATCGATTAGAATTATTAATTCTATTTTAGGTTTGTGGGTCAAAATTTGGGGGCGCCGAATTTGCGTTATAAACGCTAATAGCGATACACAGTGTAGTCTTTTGAAACTTGCCTCTCAAAACAAAAAATGTGAAAACAACCACAAACCGAAAAAAACTACATTTATATGGACCCTTGAATACGGGAAAGTACAGAAGTCTAGTTCCAAATTCCGTACGTAAAAAGTTAGGGTATGTCCCCATGTACTTGTATTTTAGCGAACTTTCTTTTTATTTTTGCGCGGATTCGCCGGACTCGGTTTTCAAGTGCCCCTATGTCTGTAAGGACGAAATCGTAACTTACGCTTGTGACGATTGTATACGTGGACAATACCTATGACACCTGTCAACGTTTACAATCTGTGGTCGCACGTTATTTTTTGGAACTGCTTATGACGTCGCATGTCTTACTGTGACATTGTAGACGTACCGCCCTCCAGCTTGTGCCGTTTCACGGTTGAAGAAGATGCGATGCCTTCACGTCGCCTGTCCGGTCGACGTGAAATGGCATTGGAATTTTAAGACCCCTACAAAAAATAAAATCCGTACTGGACGAAAACGGACAAAACCAAACAAATTGTGTACTTTTCTTTGTCGTATTAAACGCAAACAAACAAAACATAGTGAATTCTGTACTTTTCTTTGTCCTTGAAAATCGTATGAAAAAATTCGAAAATTAGTGCACGTGCGAATATATGTTCATATTTGTTTATCGAAAATGCCTAGTCTTAAAACACATCGCGCATGTGTTTTAAAGAAGATGACGTTTTTTGTCGTGGAAGTGGGTCGAAAAATACAAGACGACAAATTTTCGTACATCCTAAGTTCGAGGATGACGCAAATTGTACTCTACAAATTTGCGATTCCTTCGTACGGTTGCAACTTAGGGTGCGTCTCTATGTACTTCAAACTTAGAGATTTTTTTTTGTTTTTTAGCGCAGATCCGGCGGACCCGGATTTCGGGTGTCCCTATGTGTATCAAACGAAATTGTCACTTAAGGGCGTGACGATTGTATACATCGACAAAGCCCGTGACGACTGTCAACGTCTACAATCTATGATGACGCACGTTATTTTTCGTAACTGCTTGTGACGTCGCGTGACTTTTTGTGACATTGTAGACTTACCGCCCTCCAGTCTGTGCCGTTTCACGGTTGAAGAAGATGCGTTTTGCCTTTGCGTCTATTGTCGGCTCGACGTCAAATGGCATAGGAACCTTGAGACCCCTGCAAAAAAAAAACCGTACCGGATGGAAACGGACAAAACAAAACAAACTGTGTACTTCTCTTTGTCGTATTAGACAAAAACGGACAAAACATAGCGAATCGTGTACACTTCCACGTCGCTTGAATTCGTTTGAAGTTTTTGAACAAAACATTACACGTGTGAATACGTGTTCCTATTTGTTTATAGAAATCCCTAATTTTAAAACACATCGGCCCTGTATTTTAAAGATAAGGTTGAAGATGACGTTTTTTGTCATCGAAGTGGGTCGAAAAACACAAAACGACAACATGTAGTACATTTTAAATTCGATGATGACGCAAAATGTACTTCTCTTTTTTTCTATTTTATTGTACGGTTGAAACTTACGCGGTACGGCTCTAAGTTTTATAGGAAAACGACAGAAGAAAACCCTTACTTAAGCACACAGAGACGCACCCTTAGGCAGTACGACGCTAAGTTTTACAAGAAAACGACAGAAAAAAACCCTTACTTATGCACATGGGGACATACCCTTATTGAGCCGATTTGGCGAACGACACGGTAGGCACTAATTTTACACACTTTTTTTTTTCCGGGTAGTGTCGAGCTTTTTTTTCCGGGTAGTGTCTAGTTATTTTTTTAACACTTCACGGTACAACTGTACTTTTTTTTTTTTTTTTTGTGAGGAGCAAGATTGCCTCGGAGATGGGAAATCTTCATGCAGATCTGGAAACTGGCGCAAATTGTGCTTTACTTGTACGTTTTGGAGTTATGCAAAAGTTTTTTTGTCGCATAGAATAAGTACGTCTGGTCCGAGATATGGCTGGTTGTGTCCCCCTTTTGAAAACTTTAATTCTCGGTTTTTTGTTTTTTGTGTCGGTGAATCTCGCCTGAAATTCTGGATTTATACCTAACTCAGCGTCACTTGTCAGTGACCGTACGCTCACAAAAAAATACAAAAAATACGATAGGGAGTGTGTACGGATTTTTTTGGAGACGCTACAGAGTACAAACCGCAAATTTTTGTTTTGGCCGGAAAGCGGCAAGCCTAGGGTCTCCATTCCATTAGCAACAAAAAGTGGTCAATTTAGTAACAGGGCAATTTTCAGCCGTATGATTACCGTAAATATCTGAATCTGGGCGAATCCTACGGCTCTGAACTGCCCGATTTTTTTAAAAAAGCCTCGAGAATCACAAATTTTGGCCCTAACAAAGAGGAGGCCAAGTTTTCTTGATGTGCCATGTCATTGTCAACAACATTTTTTGTCTTTTTTGACATCAGATTTTTTGTCTCTGTCCTTTACTGTTTTTGTTTTTTGACTCTTGGAAAAATTGCGGCAGACCGCTAATTGGTCCACGTCATAATCATGTCATAAAACAAAAAAATGATTTTTTTTGTCGATTTCTGCCGTAGGGTTTACCGAACTTTCTACATACTATCCGACGAAAACCTACATACTTTTTTTCACCGGCTATTCTATTTCGCCGACTTTTCCGTACGAAACTGCTCTTCTAAAATTTCCAAAGTGGTACGGAAATTGAAAATGTTAAGCGAGCGTCCAAAATTTGCCGGATGAACATGAAAACTTGGCAATCTATTTTGTCTCTCTCGGTCAACCGTTTAGTTAGAATAGTCAACGATATACTAGGCAGTACGGTACACTAAATAGCAAATAGTGCTGGAACTCTATTAATGTAAAGAAAAACATAGCGTTATTCTGACGTTATTCTGGGTCAAATGACCTGAAACTTTAAGGGGGTGGCCCATGTAACCTATAATTTGGAGTGGAAATTTGTAATTTAGTGAAGATTAGCAGATACTACACTGTGAATCACCTATGGTGTTAATAAATAAATAGTGTAAAGAAACAAATGGTGTTATAAATGCTATATTGGGTTTCATAACCTCGCGCCAACAAAACATTAACTCTAATTTATACATCTAAAACTAATTAGAATACACATTCCCGTAGTGTAGCCCCTCTAGCGTGTGTTCACATAGTCGACGATTGAACAAGTGTCAAGTGAGAACAGGTTCTCGTGATTTCGCCCATCTTTACTACTAGGAATCAATTTTGAGAGCGCTTTCCCGTGTCACCGTTACTCTCTTTCCAACGTCAACGCCGTTATCTAACACACTTTTTGTACGTTTGTACAAAAAAAGAAGCAGCTTTAGTACGGATTGGTACACTTTGTAAACTGCACTATTTAAAAAACGGCCAAATTAGAGGCAATGACGCTAATTAAACCACTCCTCTATTAAGGTAAAGAAAAAAATAGTGTTATTATATTTTTTTAAAGTTGAAGGGTCAAAATTTAGGGCCCCCGATATAGTGTTATTAACACTATAAGCCATTCACAATGTACTTTCCAAGGTGTTTCAATGTGCGAAAATGAAATTGTTACTATGAAACTTGATGTTGGTAGACGTGCGTACAACTTTGATGGTTGTGGGCGATTACATAACTTGTGACAATTGGTGACAATAGCGACATTGTAGATAAGCTTTTTAGAGTGCTGTGACATTGTGACGTCATGCTCACTTGTGACAACGTCAACGTCATTAAAAACTTTCCGTCTAATGTTGTTTTTTCATCTTTTCTCACTCAACTTGCCAACAAACTACGCCCAAAGGTAGATGAAATTATATTTGTATAGCTATTTCATTTCATACCAGTATTGTCGGGTTTCATACCAAGAAACACTCAAGACTTAACAATTGTGATGGTAGACCATATCAGTCCATAATGAACACACAAAAAAGTACATGTAAAATAAAACACCCATAGGAGCAACACCCGGTAAAGGAAACTCACATCAGTGTGCTTAAACCAACATGCCTAACCAAACATCAGCATAACTAAAGATCTACAAAAGCTGCCTTTTATATCTTCCCAGCTCGGGGGAGCACGTTGAGGGAGTTTCGTAACGCGATGACGATCCACAACTGGAATAGTCGATCAAAGAACGATAAAAGCTTGCGCTCGCTATAAAGCCATAGATAAACGTAGAAAATAAAGGAAGTGAGGACCAAAGCAACGAACGAGCGTTGACCGCAAACACATGGAAATTCGTCCAAAGCAACTCCTAAACAACAAAATATCTCGATCACCAATATCATCGAAATAAAGCCATCCATAGTATCTCGGCGGTCATAATCATGCTCCTTCCTCTTCGTTGTGTTGCGGCAATCACTCGAACATGCCAAACCGCTTGATCGACGATTGTTGCCGGGATAGGGTTCCTCGAAACCATGTCATCAAATATGCAATGTGCACCATCAAGTAGTGCAACATCAACTCGACACAATGGAATAATATGAGAAACCTCCCAACGAACGTAATATCCCTTCCTAGAAGCGATAATTGCAATGGTACCCCGAGTCATGTCTTACGCTTATATAAAATCGCCCCCATAGGTGCACCGAAGCAAATAGATGCCATCAGGCTCAAGGACATGGTCACACAAGCAAACAAGAGAGCTAACTAAAGGTGGATGAGGGAGGCCATGCCGAAACTTAATGGCCGGGGTAAATTCAGCATGCGTGAACCGTAGGGTGGATAAGATAGGCGTAGCTAATAACTAAAATTCGGAACCAAGTCCACCACAAGAGACAAAGCATGCAGCGAAGAATAAAAGGAAAGCGCTAAGGGAAGCTCTGTTCAACCTGATCAAAAAATGTTTCTTAGACACGCGTAACAATTTTGTAATAAGGATGGAACGAACCGGCATATCCGCGATAACAGAAGGAAGAGAACTTGAAGCATCTAAAATTAACACACCGTTTAAAACATGAGGGAGAATGGTGGCAAGAACAAGAGTGTCCCTATCTAGAAAACAAGAGACAAGTGTGGAGGTATTATGGTACCCACTTCCCAAATCAGCGGAAGGAGCAACACTAGCCAGCGATAATGGACCAAATCCGCATGCAAAAGACAGGAAGAGAAGCTTGAAGGCGAGCTGAAGACCCAAACTCGCAATCAACAACCCCAGGACCTAACAAAGTGTGGACATCGTTCACGGGACGATCATTAAAGGTGGAGAAAGATGAAACAAACGTTGGGGTGGGAGGGAAACCGAGAGTAAGGTAAGAGGGGGGATGGGGGAACACCTTGTGAAAAGGGCAAAACCCACTTGGCGACCAAAAAGGTTGGAAGGTCGTCCAGGTGGGACAAATTTGTCTAAAGAGCAAAATCAAGAAATTGGGTCGAGGAAGTATTCAAACCAAGCTGGCAACTCAACACACGATTGCCATAGGATGGAGGAGTTTGGCAACCAGGATGGGGGGTAAAAGAGGGGGGGTAAAAGAGAGAGGAATATCACAAGGTGACCATACAACACTGAGGGTTGAATAGAAAGGTTGAGTTTTGCCCAACGATCTTCGAAAAAGTTATAGGCTGATACGACTTTGTCCGAAGGGCAATTAATATGTCTATCGTCCGCAGCCGAAAGGAAGAAGCAAGAAGTGAAAACGGTAGCAAAAGCGTGAAGGGCCCAGTAATAAGCAAGGGCAAACAAAGGTTTCCCCAGGGGTCATACATCATACATTGTACATCGTACATCGTACATCGTACATCGTACATCATACATCATACATCATACATCATACATCATACATCATACATTATACATCATACATCATACGTCATACATCATACATCATACATACATGATACATGATACATGATACATGATACATGATACATGATACATGATACATGATACATGATACATGATACATGATACATGATACATGATACATTATACGTCATACATCATACATCATACATCATACATCATACATCATACACCATACATCATACATCCTACATCCTACATCGTACATCATACATCATACATCCTACATCCTACATCATACATCATACATCATACATCATAAATCTTACATCATGCATTATACGTCATACATCTTACATCATACATTATACGTCATACATCATACATCATATATATATACCATATATCTCAGCGTAGACGGGAAACATTTAATGAACCTCGACATTATCTCTGACATACTTCCTTTATTACATTCTGACCTACGGAAAATCACCTTCAAATCAACCCGTGACAATTGAATGTGTTTCAACTTTCCTTGTCACTTTCCAAGATTCGGTTATTTTCATAGATAAAATACAAAAGAAAGATCCCACAACGACATCCTCCTAGAGTCCTACAAATCCATGAGTTCATTAATTGGTAACGTCTTTAACTTCTGTCATCTGTAAGCGTTTTGAAATGGTTTTAGGGTTTTATAGCGTTTCCTAGGGTTTTGAAGAGTGATAAAAAATATTTGTAGAGTTTAATAGGGTTTCTTTAGGGGCAACAAAAACAACTATCCTTTAAAAGCATGCCAATCTACACACCATTGAATTTTATCGCAATCAAGATTGTCGAAGACGAGAGGTGACGAATATCGTGCCTTTATCTCCTAATACAATTCTCATATCATTGTCCAAATACAACGTCTCCACCCATCTGCACATAAAAAGAGAAAAAAGAGGGACATAAAATATGTTTTTCACAAAAGTAACTAGGACAAAAACAAATACAGATTACTCATTGGACGTGATGTGATCCACAATAATGTCGATGAATAATGTGCGATACAGAATACTGATAATGTTGTTGTGTTTTTTGTTTTAGTCAAGTGCCAGAAAAGTGCATAGAAAGAAAAGAAATTCAAGGCAGGAAAAACCAATTTGCCAAAATATTAGAAATATCAATGAAAATTTCATGGAAACATCCTAACTCTGTACTACAATGGTCGTTAATGGTCTACGGAAAAAAAAACTATCCAGCGTTTGCAAAAGTCGCAGAATCAGATGGGCTCACTATGAGATCCACAAATAAGGACCAAAAACTACAATCTACTTGCATGTTCATGAAATAAATAGAGGAAATAATGAGCGACTATGAGATACTATGACTATGAGAAACTATGTTTTTGTACAGTGTTTTTGAGATACAGTGTTTTTACATAGTATCATCATTCCAGGTCCCTTGAAAATCCGTTTCTAGACAAAATTATGACATATGTGCATATCTCAATCTGGACAAATGGTCTTTACATTTTACCAGACTCAATTTTTTTTTCGCACTGATAACTAAAATCTAAAAATATTCACATATAATTCTTCCCGCAAACGTCTGTTCTATGCTATGAACCAGTAGAGATGCATTGAAATGAGATGGGAAGTCTTTGAGGTAGGTGGGAAAAAACGTTTTTACTACGATGCTTACCCTTCTGGATTGAACCAAGTAAGTGGAACAGTAATCTTGAACGTATCTCCAACAGAAAGCACAAAAGATGTAAACGTCACATCCAATCGAACCAAGCCTCGGCCCGGAATTGATGGAGAATCTTCATATTTACCACAGACATTCAGAAATCCTGTTACCCATTTTCCCATGTACCATTATCAACCAGGAGAAAGTTAGGGGTCTGCCTTTGAATAACAAACCATCTGACCAATACTAATGTTTTCATTTAATATACTTACATTTCTACTATTGGAAGTATTGCAGATTAAAAGTTAGGACAGGCCTCGTGAATGCGTTTTAAATCATCAGTAGATCATAAATAAGGTATAAATATATCTACTGCCATCTTAGCGAAATGAGGCAAATATATCTGCAGTATATAACCCTGTGTACAGAATATAATGCACTATCTACTGTACACAATGTACCTAACCTGAGCTTGAATACAGAGCTCCGCACTAATAAAATATGTCAAAAACATACTGCTAACGTACTCGAATACATGAAAAAACATAAAAAAACCTCGATCTCACCTGACAGACCCAATGCTGAAAACTGGGCAACGTTATCAATCCGCTTCTCCTCCGAATTGATTACCTGTCATTTACAGAGAATAGAGCCACTTCAGTTCTGATTTGACCATAATAAAAGCCAGCAAAGCCGGAAATGCCTTGTCGTTTTGTGCCGTAAATACTAAATCAGTAAATGGTATGGCATATAACCATATTGAATCCGATTGAGCATTAAGCACGTAATAATTTACACCAGTTTCTATCCATTCTTACTAGTATTAATAACTAAATACCCATAGCCGAAATGAACGCTTGGTGAAAGCTTTGTCAAATCGACAAACCAAAAAAGGAAAGCACATATAAAATGTTAAAATGACCTGGGTCACATTCTTCCTCCGAACTGCTCCGAGACTCAAAGGTTTCAGTCTCGCTAAAAACGGTCCCTCAAAGCTTCCGGCATATTTGTCGACTGTCGTCTCTGTATTGGAAAAAAAAAAGGAACAGATAGGGTTAGTGAAAGAAAGCCCACATAGTCATGAGCTGGTTTTAATGTTTGCTGTCAAGAAATGAACCGAAAGGTATCATAAAAGTCATTCCAATAAATGAAACTAGGACACAAGAAATGTTGCACTCGTCAAAAAAAATCAACACACATTCAAATCAACGGGCAAGAATATTCAATCTTTAAATGTCGTTTTCTTGACAAGCAAAATGGCTTATGTTCATGGGAAGAAAGACATATGTCAATCATTAAGCATGTACTACAACTCCCATCTATTCGAGTTTGTGAATTATTAGCATTAACACTTCATTAAAATTAACAACACTAAATTATGGTTCTCGCAATGTGGCTTATTATGGGCCACTGAACTAAATAATGTCATTTACACTAACTTGTGTTTTGGGTCAAAAAACATTCACTTGAATTAGAGTAAAACCATTGCCAGGCTCTTAGATAGTAAGCTAAGTTCTCATGTTTGTTTATGCCCAGAAAAAGGGCCTCTCTTTACTTGAAGTTTTCCATAAAACATAAGACACGTAAAAAATTCTTACTTAATCAGACAGAATTGAACTAATAATGCTTTCATAAAATATATGATACATAAATAAACTACTACTCAATCAGATCGGATTGAGTTAATCCTGGGTACCAAATCACAACCAAAACATTTATTCATCACACATCTTACTAAATATCAGCTTGATATGTTATTATTACTTGTGAATTGTTGATATTACTGTAATTATTGTAGTTATTGTTCGTACAAATTGTAATTATTATTCTTAATTCATGTCATTATTATTATTAATATTGTTATTAATTGTTGATATGTAATTGATCTGAGAGACCAAGAAATGGTAAAAAGGACACCAATGAATACAAATGCTCCAAAAACAGACAAGGAGAAGAGTAGTGGTGAAGGACAGAGAGAGAGAGAGGGAAAAAAAACACAGTCAGGGAGAGTGGAAGAGAGGGAAGAAAGTGCAGTAGAAAAAGGGAGTGGTGGCGAAGGACAGGTAGGGAGAGTGGCAAAGAGAGTGGTTGCTGAAAAGGGCTCTGTGTAGAAGAGAAGAGGGGAAGGGGGAGGGG
>JBBHKE010001520.1:91229-122573 GCA_037447655.1 Zygnema cylindricum
AAAACGAAAGGAACACCACAAACACACATGTTAAACGAAAACGAAGTTCAGTTACACAAGAGTGATTACTCATACTAGTGGCTTAAAATCCAATTTACGATGTGGCACTTAGCAATAATCGGAATACATGCGATATAGCCGTGGGGTTTTAAAACTGTAACTATGGAATTTATATTATTTAATGTGATAAATTCCTGCACCTGGTACCAGGAGACGTGGCAGATTATGGTCCACGTCCTTAAATAGTGTAATTTATTATATTTAAGGTATCAATGTCAAAATTTTGGGGTGCCGATATAGCGTACATAAGGCTAATAACGATTCACGGTGTAGCATTTAACCTAAAATTCGGTGATCATACTCATTAGTGAGAACACATTGACTTGAAGCAAAAGCAAATTGTACACACAAACACCACAAGGAAAGCAAAAAGGAAAAAGACAAACACAAGGAGGAAATTGGCAAAGAAAACTTCAAATCTCATTTGAAATTTATTGTCCATTCAAAATTGGACTTCTAAATCCGAAATTAGGCAGTCAAATTCAAATTCGAACATAAATATTACCAGCTACAAAAACAAATAGATGAGACAAACTTCTTCAAAAACTAAAAGATGAGAAAAAAATATTCTTCAAGAAAACAACAGCAATATGGCCCAATTTGATGACGTCAGCATTACGACATCATGGTTCCGTAACTTGTTGGTATTAACTACGACAAAATACCTTATTTCTGTCACATTGCATTCCTGGAAGGTGGGTAATTGGTTTCCAACCAACATGTTGACCTTTTACAGAAAATGTACGGATGGAAGTCTTTCCAGAAAATGCTGTTGAAAGGGAATAAGAGCTTGGGAAGGAATGGGAGACGACCAGAGCAGATTCCATGATTGACACTTCTTGGAAAATGTTTAGGAAAAGGACAATAAAGTGGTAAATTTGTGAATGTTTTAGGGCAACTACGAGTATGGTGTGAATACTTAAAAATTTGATTCTTTACATTCAATATGTATAAGTTTTTTTAAGACATCTATTACCGAAATTGATTTGAACGAATATCCTTCACTAATATTCGACTATGTTTCGAAGTTATGGACATATACTGTACTGTAATGTACAGTACACCATGTATCGCTATTAGCGTTAACTATTTTTTCGCCACTTAAAACATCATTTGTCCGTACACAATTGTCCGATTTTCATTTTCAATCTGAGTCCGCCATTTGGAAGCTGAAAACGTTAACTTTCAATCGAAACCGTCAGATCCCCAATCTTACATGTGTGTACGGAGAAAAGATGTTTTAAGAGGTCAAAAAACTGTAACACTAATAGCGATTCACTGTATGTAGTTACGATCTGATATGATAAGACATACGGGCACTGTAGCGATTGGATGATGTTTAGGCAGCGTCCGTATTTTCGCACATATATTGGAAATTTTCAAAGTACAGTACTGTAGCCGACGTATCGTGCGGCTACAAGAAATTCATGAAATCTTCGCAGTTCGCACGTTATACTCAACTGTGATCTTCCATGGAATATGTTCAGTTCATAGTTCAAAAGTAGGCGTTTTTACGGTAGGCCTTTGGTCGGCGCCTTTATCGTAAGTTGTGTTATGGGCTTTTCATGCGATCTTCTTAGGTCGCTAATTTGATCAGAGACCGTCCGATTGTCCTAATCTGACGGTGTAAATATATACATTTTTGGTCCAAATGTTTTAATTGGTCCAATTTTTGGTTCGAATGTTTTAATTGGTCCAATTTTTGGTCCAAATGTTTTAATTGGTCCGAATAGGTCCGAATAAAATATGGGTCTTAAGGTCATATTGTATGTTTTGCATACAATAGGCATATTATATGGGCCTACTTTAACCTACTTTTGAACTATGGTTCAGTTCGCATAAGTCATTTACAGTGATTGAACAATTTATGACGGTCCATATCATTATTACCATCCTACGGCCTTCTATCTTTCCAATCATTCATTGAGTCATGACTGGGAGCCGCGGACTGCACTGAGCCTTCCATAGAAGATTATCCTAATTTCGGGCGATATACGTACGGAATTAATAATATGAAATTCATCATGAAAACCATAGTTTAACGTGCGAAACTATTGCAGACGTCGAAACACTATATGCTGTAACCCCGTCCGGTATGCGTACTATTACACGTTATAGTTCGCGTACTGCACGGGATCGCATCATGACAAATTCACAAAGATAAGCGTTTCCAATAGTTTTCGCACTTTAAACCTAGAATATAAACCTGCTTTCCGGAGCTGCTATATCGCGACGGATCTCAGTCGTCAGTATCGAGAATCGTATTAACTCATGCCGAATTATATCGTCTCGATATATGCTCCACCTACATTCTGGGGCCTCTTCGTCTTTACCTGTGTTGGCAAAATCGCTCTTCCTCTTTATCTTCTTCTGTAATGTGCTTTCAAACAAGGCTGAGCTTCTTCCACTCATTACAATCATATCCATACAAAACAAAGCTGTTCTATTCATTGTTCATACTATGCTACTATAATATTTTGTTTCTGTACAGTATTTGTTAGTGTGTTTAGTGCAAGATTCACTTTGTAAGCTAATGATGTTATGACTTTTTGTCCATCTTATCTTTGCTGAACGTCGAGCATTATGTATTGAATTCAAGATTTTATATTCTAGTTAGTTGAGCTCTTTTTTGAATTTACCATGGACGAAACTGAACCCGAGAAGCGTGGTACACCGTTAGATTCTGAAAAGAATGGCAACAGCATTTTTAATAAAAAACTGGAGAGCAGGTAAGCAGTGCCGTTTTAATCAAAATGTTTTTGAATTTTTCCTGTTTTCACTGTTTCTGGAATGTATTTTCATAAAACCTACTCTCCGTCAAAGTCGTTTCTGTAATTTTTTTGTGATGTCAATGCCAAATAGTACAAATGACTTTTTGATAGTAAATTGTGATGAACATTTTTGCATGCAAATAGTTTATATGGTATTGCGCGATTACTGGCGTTAGCAGTAATTGTACAGAAAAATGTGCGAATCGTACCTTTTCTGTACGATTACTGCGATTATTGGCCAGTAATGCCAGTGGTTCCAGATGTGTATTTACCCTATTAAGAAGAATGTAGTTTACTTGCATTCTATATCAATATCCTATGAGTTATCACTGGTGACTGGCTCCATTTCTAACTTGTAATGAGACAAAGCATATTTTTCAAAACGAAAATTAATAAATATCACCTTTTCCATCAAATTTACTAACATCATGCACATGTCTATTCTATGGAAAAGTGTTCAATTGCTTTTTCTGAGTATTCACCCAGCATTATTCCTACTTTATTATTTCAAATGCTAACTTTATTCACAAAAGCTATTTTTTTATTTTTCAGCAACGTCCACAAGACAGTGCAAACATATACTCGTACTTTTCTTCTCTCATTTGCTACTCGGGAAGAATGTCAGCAGAAACCTGCAAAACTCGAACAAAGTGTTCTCAAGTAAGCGATTGAACCCTGGGAAGGAAGAGGGCTTCAATGGAATCAAGGAGCTCTCAGGTTATTGGTTCTAATGGCGTATAGAGGAATTATATGTATGCTGGAACTGGTGTAACTGGCACATTACTTATAGTAATTGTAAGGAAAATTGTATGATTTTGTAGAAGAGTGTAGTTTTTTCTGTATGTTTACGCTGATTACTGGCCGGTTCATCAGTTATAGTGTTTGTATCTTTACCCTATTAGTGAAGCAAGTTATATGCTATTGGTGTCATTGCATCATGCGTTGCTCCGTTGGCCATTAAATGGCCTAATGCTTAATTTATGGCTTTTAAATTGCAGCTTTGATGGTCCATTGGTAGAACATTTTGTTTTAACAAAACTCTGAGGACGCACTCCAAACTCTCAGGTAATCCACTCTGATGCAAGAGCTCGTTCTTTTAACTTGTCACCAGGGAAATTTCGGAAGCAGGTATTCCAATACCACAGGGCTCTGGTCGAGGCCATCGGCGAGAATGGGATAGGTGAGTTTCTCTTTTGTTTATTTTACCAGGATTGACCAGTTTTTCTTTCAATGTGTGGCAATCTAATCTGTTCTTAATGTTGGCGTCTTTGTGAGTACTCAAAAAGAAGAAAAACGAAAAGATTTTGGAGTGTTTGTGCTGATTTTGGTGCTTCCATTTTGGTGTTTCGTGAATAATTTTTTGTTCGTCTTTGTATTATTTGGTTTATCTGACTCACTAATGGCATTTGAATGAGCTTTTTCGAGCAGTGATTCTGCCCACAGCAAGTCTCCTCAAGAGGTTCCTGAATGGCGAAAAGACTCGTGGAGACCGTCAAGTTTTGGGGCGGGACAACCCCCTTTGGTTCAGCCTCCCCCAGGCATTCGTCGAAGGGGACAAGAGGATGATTCTTCAAACAATGCCATCTCATCAAGTTATCCTCCACGACCAGCAAATTGGGATGGTGGTCTTCAACGAGGAAGCCATGATCGTCATGGGACGAGTCATGGGGCTGGACAGAATTATGGACCTCAAGGAAGACGAGATATCAGGCATAATGACAGGCCAATTCGCGGACATAAAGGTCCTGACGAGGATATTGCAGGTAGGTGTTTTTGTCTATTGGCTGTACGGGTATTGGCTGTTTGTGAGCAGGTATTTTACAGCTATAGATGTGTACAATTGTCTCAAGTAGCACTTAGATTGTTGCTCATAAAATGTACAAGCATCTAGGGCACCGTAAATAGGTTTCATTGCTTTGAACAAGCTGTTGGCTGGTTAATTAGGGTCCTGGTCTTAAATTTTCACAAATAGTTTCGGGTTTCTTTTTCTTTGATTGCAGATTCTGTTTTTCTTTCCTGGTTAAGGTTCTGATGCCTTTCAAGTTCTGAAGTTATGGTGGTTGTCCTTGTGATTGAACTGCTCTTTAATAAAATTGCTGCCATGTTGTATCTCAGCCCTATGAGCTCACGCTTATTTTTTTTGACACCCTGACAAGCTTTTTCTTGAAGTATTGTTGTAGCTTATTTTCTTACAGTTCTTAACTGTCTCTAACTGTAAAAGTTATTGTAAAAGTTGCTGTAAAAATTGTCGGAAGAATTGTCGTAAAAAATTCTGTCTGGGGGCGCTGGTGTTTTGATCAGCAGGACAGAATGTAGGAAATGAGACTGGTCCACGACACGGGGCACAGAGCAGTAATACCGAGGGAGGTCTTTCATTACGACCAAGCTGGGCGAATACAGAGGCTACTAGTGACAAAGGACGGGATAATGGTGCAATTATATCGTCACCACCGAAAGGCACTGACCGTCCCCTTGGTCCTCCATCTCGTTATCAACCTCCACGGAGCAAGGTAAAAATGAAGAGTATTTGTAAACATTATCAAAGTACTTTTAGTTGTAACTTTTAATAAATTAATCAACCAAAGTTCAAATGCACATAATTGGTTTCTGTTTGTTTGGATGATTAGTTCATTAGTAATTTGATAGGTTTGCAATAAATATCTCATTAACCAACGTTTGTTGCTAATGAAGTTTGGCCGATTGCAGAAATACTAGGATTTAGAACAAATCCCATCGTTGTAGAAATGAATGCACATAAAGCTATTCCGACTTCAATAGGAGTTTTAGGTAATTAAGGAAGTGAAGGAGCTATATTTTGGAGGTCAAGCAGATTAAGGTAGCTTCATCTTATGCGAGGGATTTCTTTTCTTGACTTTTTCTAATACAAATCTACTTTGTGACAGCAAGAGGACAACCCGGATCGTGAAACTTTCGGTGATTTGGATGTGAGCAATACACGCCAGGCGGAACTGGAACGCAAAAGGCGTGGTAAGGAACAGAAGGCTCAATTTTGTTGGTTATAACAGAAACTGGAGCTCGGAAAGAGACGAGTGTGTTTAAATACTGACCGGCCCCACTATGGTTTTTTTTTTTTTTTTTCCTGCGGACTGTTTTGTGAGGGGAAGATTCGTTAAGGCGCCTCTTAGAAGCCCAAGCATGTTGATTATAATTAAACCGGTTCTCGGAACCGTGAAACGCTGTTAGCATTAAGAAATATTTAGCGTGGGGTTTATTTTAGTGTTATTGATTTTAAATCACGTTCTAGCCATTTGGAGTATTTTCTACTTGCGTATAAACAAAAACAAAAATAGGTCCTGTTAACTCTGTTTTATGTTCAGGGGCCAAAAAAGGCAGGCAACGTGTTTTTGTTATTAACACGCGAATCACTGTGCAGTGTGTTTAAATTCTGACCGTCTCCACTTTTTTTTGGGAGGGCGGTGGGGGGGAACTGCTTTTCTCAGAGGAGTTTGAACTTATGCATAAAAACTGGAGGCAGGCTCAAGCTGAATTCTGACTGGCCCCAGTCTCTTTTCCTTGTTTTTCGGGGGGTACTGTCATTTGCAGAGGAGTTTGAACTAATGCGACGGGCGCAACATCGACGGAATAGTGAACAAAAAGAGAGAGAGGGAGAAGTGACGTCACGTAAGCACGACATTGACAGTCTCTGGGATTCTCAATCCTTTTCCGCAGAATCACCACCTTCTGTGGTGCCTTTCCCTCAGGGGCCTCGACCAAGTGTCCCTCCTGGTTTTGGATTTGGAGTTCGAGCTCCTCTTCCTGGAGCTCCTCTTCTTGTAGCTCCTCTTCCTGGAGCTCCTGGAGCACCTCCAGGATTCAATCGAACCATTATTGCTAACCAGACTTCAGAAGCCTTACCAGAAAAGGTGTTGCCACCGGCCGAGAGTGGAAAGGTTTATCAAACTTGGTCCACTTTTTTTTATAAGACATTTCAATAACCATTGGTCCCAGATGTCAAAGGAGTCAATTCCAGCTAGTCAGAAAATGCGGCGTTGCAAGAGCTGGGATCATCCAGAAGAAGATTTTATTTCATAATTTGCGTTGAGTAAACCATCTGGGTACAAAGCATGATTGAAAGGAAAAAATTGACGACCATTAAAGGCCAGAATGAACCTTTCGACGAACTAAAGCATGATAGGAGCTAAGAAACAGTAAAGACACTGGCTCTAAAACTAAGCCACTAATTGGCTATATTGAGAAAGCTGGGGCTGTTGTGTCAATGTAATGTGCAGGTTGAAACCTCTCAGCCAGAAAACGTTGTGTCGTCCCATTCGGAGGTAGGAGCAGCAGACAACACTTCAGCAAAGATTGAATTGGAGAATGGTGGTAATGCGACAGAAGATGACAAAAGTGGGAAGGAGGAGAAAGATGGACCGGCTGTTGTGTCACAGGCTAGTGCCGTTGAAGAAGATGCACAGCCAAAAAATCTTGGAATTTTGGAAACAGAGGCTGGCTCTGCAAGGATGGAAAAGAAAGGTCCTCTATCTTTTCTGGGCATTAGTGACAATAGTATCAATGTGGCTCTTTCTAGCGGCCTACCAGACCAGACTTCTCTGATATTGCCTCCTTTCTTGAACGGGGTTTCTGGAGGAGAAAAAGATCCCGGTTCGGTTCTTGATAGGCTCTTCAAAATGGGGAAGGACGATCGCCATAGCAAGTCTGAATCAGGAGGAGCTGCTATTGGAGAGGTAATCTTACTTTCTATCTCCCTTTTGGGAACTTTTTGGTTATTTTTTCAAAAAATACAGCTATGACCATTACTGTGGGACTAACTTTTTTGGAATAAAAGTAGGGACTCAGAAAGGGTTTCGTGAGAGTCCCTGATCAAGTATGTTTACCGTTTACTACAGTTAAGTTGGCCGGCCATTTTCTTTTTTTTTCTTTGTCATTTGTAGGGGAATGGGAAGGGCGCAGTTAATGGAAGGCCAACAGGGCAAGTCAGATCCAGAATTGAAAGCCTCAAAGTTTGCTCGCTGGTTTTCTTCCTCCAATGGTAGGTACTGGGGTGTTTTTAAAGGTTCTGGTGTGATGTGGATGTGATGACATTAGATCGAATTTCTTGTCCATGTCCTTTTTTTTCCATTTGGCAATTCTTCAAACAACAGGTATTGAAGCTCTGGGAGTGGATATCTTGTACATCCCAGTTGAGGACTGTCTTAGAAGCTGTTAAGGCTTTAGCGCCAAAAATGCATGGTCTAAAAACTTTCGGGGCTTGCCTCACCCTTCTTTTCTTGTTCACATTTTGGCGTACTGACGCTTACCTTGTGTTGCTTAACAGTTTACCCAGAGAAATTCATAAATTTCTGCAACTATATGTTGAAGAAAATACACATGTGCCGAGAAAGGTCGTGATTCTAATGACCTGTAAAAGTATTGGTTTGCTTAGTAATAAGTGCTAATGTTTGGCTGTATAGTTTGTCAATCCTGTTTCTCTGTCGCCCATTCCGTGTATGGCATTGGGGCATTGTTAAGTCTCACAATCACTTTAATTTGGCTCAACTATAATATGTTGTTGTAGATGAGCTGTTCGGTTCTTAATGTGAATTGTTCCAGTTTTTCTGGTGAAATATTCATTCTCCCATACTGCCATTTTGAATTAATATTTGTACAGGTGTTAGCAATGTGAATCTGTTCAATGTGGTCTGTCAGGTAACAAAATACTTGACAGATGCAGTTAATGTAGTACTTATTAATGGCTTGTACGTCGTTTTTCTCACTTGGAACAAGATTCTTGTATGCTGAGTTCTTTCCGTCCCCTCCTGGATGTCATACTTTTGCCAGACATTTGTCCCCTCACATGTTTGACCGTGTGTTGGTATGCAGACGAATCAACAACTGAGTTGCCGGTTTTATCACATGTCCCACAATTCCCTCAAGGTTTTCCAAGTGCTGTAGGCGGGTGACGGCAATGCAGTTGAACTTCTCGACAAGGCCACCCCTCAGTCGACACATACGGGAGAATCTCCTTCTCCCCCTCCGCCGTTCCTTGGTGGTCTTGGCGCTCTTTTTGCTTTGGCTGGAAGTAATAGTGTTAAGACGCCAACTGCTGGATTTTTGCAACCAGGTGCACCAGTACCTGGAGTTAGTGCTCTTGGTAGAGGTCCTGTTGTATTCAAGTCGCTAGAAGACATTGAATCATCCATCCTTGCAGAGGCAGAAACCGCATCAGATACCACTTCTTCGTTGACCAATAATAGTCAGGAGAGTCTGGTTTCGAAGGAGCCGATAATTCAAAGAGGGGGTTCCTTTTTTTCCCCCTTCGAATATGACTGAGAAAGCGCGAGAGTCTGCATCTTTGCATCTGCTATCCCTTTTGCACAAGGCAGACGACAAAGACAAAGATCGCACCTCAGGAGTCTTTCCAGGAATTCTCACAGAGCCATCTCCCAACATACTTGCTCAAGGTTTGCTTTCAAACATTGAATCGTAAAAATGTTGTGTGAAATGTAGAAAGCTAAACTGATGTAAAGAATGTTTTCTGTACACATGTAATGTCTCAGAAGAAATCCATGGGTGATGAGCCACATTTTTCATTGACGATATTGCCTCAAAGTAGCAGTAGTTTTAACCTCTGATGTTTGTTGGGCCGCGTTCAATCATGTCAGGTATATGAGCAAGAATTGCTGAAAATCCATTGACCCAACTCATATTTTCAACTCTTGCATAACAAAAAACTTTTGACTGACTCGAGATTCTCTTGTGGGATGGGATTTAGGCGTCAACATTTTTGAAGCTGAGCTGCTGAAGAGTGGGAGAACTCGAGGAGAAGCAAACGACATGAAGCTCCAAGAAACAACAAAAATCTCTACGGAGGACACATGGAGTCTGCTAGAGGGAATGCAGGCCCGAATGGGCAAGGAAGATGGAAACCGATTCGAAAATCATCTTCATGATGGTGGTTTGGACGCAGAACCAGAGAAGACGAGATTCCCTCCACATGCTGAGAGTGGTACTGAAGATGCCCTCAGCTTCATAGATCAATTCGAGGATCCCAGCGACTCGTCTGATAGAGGTTCTGTAGGATTAAATAACAAGGGTTCCAGTCTGGCGAGACCTCCCTCCTTATCTGGACAGTTGTCGAGGCTTGACCAAAACAGCGCTACTGAAGGATCTGATGGAGGCGGTAAGCAGGCAGATGAATTCCGACGTTTCTTTGCCACTTCTCAACCACCTGTGTCCTTGAATGGATGGTTACCGTCTTTTGTCTCTGGAGGGCCTCCAAATGGAGGTCAGTCGGCCGAGGTGATTCGACAGCAGTTTCGTGTTTCGACAAGTTCTGTCGAGGCACCTTATTCTTCCCTCCAATTTGCCACACCTCATGGAACCATTCGAAAACCCACGTCCTCCCCATTTCAGGGACCATCTCCGATAGATATTCTGCGTCAGGCTCAAAACCATGGTGGGTCTCGTGATCAGCCTCCCTCCTTGGCCCAACAGTATCAGCAGCTCGCACCATTTCACAGAGATTCATCAGGTGAAACATTTATTCCTCCGTTCAACAATATGCACCAGCATCACCACTATTCCCAGGGAAACCAGGGAAACTTTCCTTTTCCTCCACCATCCGCGCCTTTTCTCGCTTCCAATGTTGTCGGTCACGGTACAAACGGAGGTCAATTCGTAGTCAACCAGACACATGGAGGACCTCTCCAAGATTTGCCTCCGCCTATGTCTTATCATATGTCGATTCCCCGTCCTCAACTAATTCACGAAATTCAAGACTCGTCGTCGTCCTTTAATAACCCTATGCATCCTTATCCTCCTCATAGTGCCCGTCATTTTCAACCTTCACCTCCTTCTTTGAGTGGGGACAAAGGTGCCGAAGGAGGCCTTCCCCAATGGTTAGTGGGAGACGGAGGATGGGGAAGAAGTGCATCGAACGGTTTGAGTCAGAGAGTTGCACCGTCACAGATGATGGGAGTGGAAGAGCTCGAACGACAGCTTCGATCCAGATGACTCTAAGGTAAGGAGTCATGAGTTTGTGGGAATACTTTTGGTTCAATGGATGGATGGGGGTGGAGGGATCGATTGTTAAAATGTAGCGAGGCATTTCGAGGTTGGAGATGCATGGGAAAGATGTCGTGGTTAGGGAAGGGATCCAGACTTATTCAGAAAATGAGAATAGTGTGTGAGATAGAGAGAGAGCGAGAGAGAGAGGGAGAGAGAGAAAGAAGAGAGAGACAGAGAGAGAGAGAAGAGAGAGAGACAGAGCGAGAGAGAAGGCGGAAGGGAGGGGGAGAAGAAGCCAGAGAGGGAACACAAG
Organism: Zygnema cylindricum; assembly: GCA_037447655.1. Lineage (NCBI taxonomy): Eukaryota > Viridiplantae > Streptophyta > Zygnematophyceae > Zygnematales > Zygnemataceae > Zygnema > Zygnema cylindricum. The sequence continues at coordinate 102,342 of JBBHKE010001520.1, forward strand.
TTGGAATGTGCAGTTTTCTTCTAGTGAGAGAGAGAGAGAGAGAGAGAGAGAGAGATAGAGAGAGAGAGAGAGAGAGAGAGAGAGAGAGAGAGAGAGAGAGAGAGAGAGAGAGAGAGAGAGAGAGAGAGAGAGAGAGAGAGAGAGGGGAGAGAGAGAGAGCTAGAGAGGGAACGCAAGTTGGAATTAGTGGAATTCGCGTTTCCTCTCTCTTCACCCTTCATTTGAAAGCTGGTCAATTTCTTGCCCTGTTCTTGCGTTTCATGCAAAAAGGGTTCCTTCACGTAAGCCCCATTTTCAACTATGATATGTTGCACTACTGCTGGGTTGTAGGGTCCATTCTTGTTTCTTTAGTCTTTTTTTTTTGTATTTTTGACTCTGAAAGTGAGTTCATTTTCCATAATGCGTCTGAATTATAATTCAAACGTGTGAAAACAAATGGAAACGCTATATGTGGTAACTTCATACTATATGCGTATTAAAATGCGTATAAGTATGAGTTGGCCACATTTAGCGTTTCCAATTGTTTTCCCACATTTGAACCATGGTCTGAATGTCTTTGTGAAGCTCTTTCTTTGGCTATTCACCGCTTCACTATTGCCCTTCCTACCTTGCCTGCCTAACTTCTTTCGTTTTGTTACTGATTTTCAACAGTTTTTTTGACTGCTGTTTGAGTGTTATTTGAGTGCTATTTGATTGTTTTTCGAGTGGAGATCATGGGTTCTTTTATGTTGTTTTGACAAAATCTCTACATCTATCTTTCTTATTAATAAATTGCGGGTCACATAGTTCATTATGGTCTCACCTATTGTGTAAAGTTTAACTTCAATTCTCCACATTGGCTTCTAGTCACACTAGATAATGTTGGTTTGTCAATAAAATGAGCCGAGTGTGATGATTGTATCTGCTAAACTTAAGAACTTTACTACCGAAATCCCAAACAGTTTATGTGATGTACGGTACTTTAGAAAAAACCGATTATCTATTATTTGTTTCATTGTGTACTTCCCGTTTCACTTTTCTTTTCGTTTGTTTCCATTTACCCAAATGTTTTACCATCAAGCTTTCTTAATTGAACCTCTTACTACAATTTGTATCGTTATTGGTCTGAAGGAATTATTTCTATGGGGTTTAGGGTCAATTTTGAAGACTCTCAGAGGGTCACGACGGTATTTGGGTAAAAAAATTCTATAGGCTTTTTTTATGTGTTTGAATTTCTAATTGAATTACTCACTTTCTTTCTTAGTTTCACTTTCCGTCTAAATGTTGCGCTTTAAAGAGTGCCTCTTTTAATGTTGATGATGTGTAATTGAAGAAGTGGCTAACAATAGGTCTATAATTGCTAGATTTGTCTTTTTGCCGTTTTTGTCGTTTTCTTTTTCATTTTCTTTTTTTTTCGTTTTTTTATCGTTTTCTGTAGTATTTTTGGATAATATGTCGCCCTCCCTGATAATTTTACTTGTGTTTGTTAAATATATAAGATAAATTAAATAAAAAAGGTGGTGGTAAACCATATATAAACATGAAGGGATATTGGCAATTTATCTATAATTCTTATTATCACGTAGAAGAAAAATGAGAGTGAAATATCAAAAAAGTTAAAACTACAAATTACCACAGGCTTCCCATAAAGGTAAATAACTAGCTTTCTCAAAAAAAAATAAAAAAATTAACAAATCAAGGCTTTACTACGATTTAAAAATAAAGTATGATGGTAAAGCATAGCACATGTGAGTTGATTCTAGCTATGGATCACTCTAACCACGAATAACAAAATGTTCACACCTGTCACTTGAATGGGAATTTTTTTTACGAGGGAAGGTATAAAGTATTTTTTTCTTGCCTCTCTTACATGTACAGAAAGTTTCAAACTACCACTTCCATGGATGGGTCCTTTGTCATATGTTGTCGTCCCCTATTAGGAGACTTCACCGTGAATCGCTATTAGTGTTAATGTTTCGTCTCTTAAAACATCTTTTATACTTACAAACATGCCGAATTGTGGATCTGACGGTTGCCATTGAAAAGCAAAATTCTTGGCTTTCGATTGGTGGTCTCCATTTTGAAATCGGACAAGTGTGCGCAGAAAAAAAGATGTTTTAAGTGGCAATTTTTTTTTAGCACTAATAGCGATACACAGTGTACTTTGCAAAAAAATAGAAACTTGTACATGCACATATCCACCCTGTCGAATGGGGTAGTGGACTTTTTAAAGGGGGCTTTCGCGTTTTCCACTATAAGATTTCTAAATACTTGAAACACGCTTGTCTACCAGCTTAAACTTCTTACCGGTCGAACTTTGACTTTTTGGATTCCACCTTTTGTACAGGACTCAAATTTCTTTGCCAATTTGGCTATTTTCTACGTTTTATGAATCTGCAATCAGCCGATACCATTGTAAACCTCTTCCTCACGCTACACATACACACACTGCCAATCGTTATTGGGTTTAAGGTTTTATTAGTGTTTATGAAAAAGTAAAATTTAAAATACTAACTTCTAGGAAATGTGGCAAATTGTTGTCTACTCCCTTTAATAACAACAAGACTTTATTAAAAAACGCGACAATAAACCATCAGAGTTCATGGAACAAATCGGGGCAACAATGCCATAATTGAAAAACTACACGTGGGGGGAAGTAAGCAAAAAGGAAAAGCAAGGCAAAAGAAACCAACTCATAATAAAATGGCGTGTAAAAACCATACGAAGACACCCAAACAACTAAAAGAAAGACACAACAGTGTGCTTAAATGAAAGTTACATAACCAAACCTCAACATAATTAAAGATCTATAAAGAACAACCACGTAAGTCACCTAAGCCAGGGGGAGCACGTTAAGGGAGTTTTGTAACACGGTGACAATCCATAAAAAGAGGATATAAGCTTGCACTCGCTGTAAAGCCACAGATAAACGTTGACGATAAAAATATATATGGATTGAAGTAGAAAGGCTCCCAAGTCCCCGACGCTCGAACGAGAGCCGACCACAAGCAAAGAGAAACCCAACCAAAGAAACACCCAAACAACTAAATTTCTCAACAGCCATCGGAATGAAGTCATCCATAGTAACTCGGAAGGCATAGTCACACTCCTTCCTCCTAGCCGTGTCACGGGCGTCCACTCCAACATCTTGAGCCGCTTTGACGACTGTAGCTGAGGTAGGGTTCGCCAAAACAATGTGACCGAATATGCGAAGAGCACCGTCAAGTAGTAGAATATCGACTAACGCGTAGGAATACTATGAGAAACCTTTCGTCGAACAGAAGATACCCCCTCAAAAGCGATATCCGCAATGGTGCCGCAAATAGTGTCGTGCCCCTCAGTAAACTCGCCCCGGTGGGAGCAACGACGCAAATGGATGCCATCGGGATTAAAGTAATGGTCACACAAGCAAACAAGAGACTCACGCAAAAGTGGGTAAGGGAGGCGAAGCTGAAACCCGAGGGTCGTGGTGAATTGAGCAGGTGTGAAATATAGGGTGGTTAAAATAGGATAGGTAATAGCCAAACTCCGGAACCAGGTCCACCACGAGAGAGAAAGCGTGCACATGAAACATTAGAGGGAAGAGCCTCGAGAAGCTTGGTTTTAATAGCGACAAAAAACTGATCAGAAAATTAGTATTGGGCTCGCCTACTGATTTCGTAACAAGGGTGGAAAAATCTGGCATATCCGGGACAACGAGAAGAGGAAGATGACATGACACATCCGAAATGAACCGTTGGAAGGCGAACAAACAATTCGAAAGCACGAGGGACATCAGTGAAAGAATAAGAGTGTCCCGTGCCAGATAACGAGAAACAAGAATGGAGGCAATAATGCATCGAGTTCCCAAATATGCCGAGGGAGTAACATGTGTCCTCCATAGTAAACCCAACACGCAGCAGAGATAGGAAGAGAAGCCATAAGGCGGCCATAGGTCCAGACTCGCGATCAACGACACAACGACCTAACAAATTGCCATCTGAAGAGACCGACAAAAATATTCGAGAGTTAAATTTCCTATCGCGATAATTCAAACAACCGATACTTCTGGTTTTTTAACTACAAGGAGGTCGCTGGTGGCGGGTAAATATTTATTGAATACTACAATACAACACTGTAGATTTATAGACATACGATGTAGTTCCATACTAATAGGGTGTACAAAGTATGTCATGTTAGTATCGCAATCTGGTCTTTTCTTTTGTAGAGGGAAAGTAGTCCTAACTGCGTAACACTTGCGTACAAAAAAGCTTTGAACCTCTATTGCAAATCTTGTGATGGCATAACCATCTATAGACAACTATGGTCCAGTAATAACGCACTCCATATGTTCAAAAGAAAAAATAATGCTTCAAAACGACGAAAGCCAAAAGAGGTTATGACAAGGAAGACAGGGGAAGAAGCCAACGCTAACTGGAATAATTGCCAAAACTAAGAAAATCTATCAAAGATGACCATCAAAGGGAAAACTTACACTCAATGATGCTTCACAACTTTAACAAACTAAAGTCCACACCGAAGGTCGTGGATGTGGATTAGATCCCTTGATGGAAGATATGGGAGGCCACGCCTATCATCCGCAACCGTGCTTTGCCGTAGAAGGGCCGCGTTGTGCGCCCGTTGAAGAGCTAATTATACACATGACGGTAAAAAACAACGAGAATGCTCAAACGAGGACTCCTCGGACCTCGGGTTAAAAATGCTTTCTTGGGAAAGTTGTGGCAAAAATCATCAAATGACTAATCCAAATAAGTGAATATTTATGCAACAAATGCGACAAACTGGTCCATCGCGTCTCGATTAGCGTAATCTTGTTTCTTAAAAGTCGCTGCGTCCCGAGCGGCCACGCCCGTTTGTAGTGTTACGCGGGAAGAAACGTGGGGCTTAGTCGGATCCGTGAGCACCACATCAGCCCAAGCCCTCCCAGCCCGATGGAGAAAACCAAGTCAGCCTGAGGACTTCAAAGACCACTAGAGTGGGAGCAAGGAAGGAGTATATGAGAAACTTCTCGCTTAACAGTGTGGCCTACTTCAGTGCCAATCGCAGTAGTTGCATCGTGAACCAAATCATGCGTAGCAGCACGTTCACCCACGCGTGAGTAACAAATTAAATGAAAATCGTCCCAGTATATATTCTGGTTGCAAACACAATAGGGGCGCCCAAGAAGTAGAGGGTGAGACAAACCCAAACAAAGACGCAAGGTAAATGTGAATTGGTCAAACGTCAAACAAAGAGTCAAAAAAATCGGTGTGGCTTTAACCAAGCGCCAGCCTTTGGCCGAAAACACGAACGTAGACGAGCACGCAATTGAGCATAATGGGGGCAGTTAATAGGTTATGGAATTTAATAGATGCGAATGGCTCAATTACACGTTCTGGCATATGAAAGTTGTTGTTGGCAATAATAGATGAAAAAGGTGGAAACTGGTTTCGGGCATCATGTGGCAAGAGCGCACTAGCGGGGAGAAGAGCCTCATGAAAAGGAAAAAGGTTTCCCTCCAATTTAGGGATGACTTTGGCCAAAACGTCGACGTCATCTATGACAAAACGAGAGGTGACGGTGGGTGCCACCAAAGCCGAACCTACTGAAATAGGCCGCACCAACTTTTGCCACAGGAATGAAAATGAAGTCGCCATTCAAAATTGGATCCGATCGATAAAAAATCTAATGCCCAACGAGGTGGTGGAACACAATAAAAAGGTTATCGTGGAAGTCTTAAAAGAATACAAAAATGGAGTTGTTGTTAGGACTATCCAAGTGAAATAGAGTGAACATTGAGCTAAAGCCCCCTGAAGGTCAATATACATCGCACGAGCGACTAAGCGGTATAATAATTCGCAAATAGTGATGGGAAGAATGCCTCGAGCATGTTTGGAAATAGGTGCGAGACGAGTCGTAATGAGAAAAGGTAGAACATGTTATTTCATTCATTTCTTAAGAATCATGTTCGATAATAATTGTTTAACAAACAATATATCTTTTGTGGAAGTTTATGACTCACTTTTTTGATTCTGTCAATGACAGCATTGGTTTCTCGACAGTTTGTGGACATGTCAAGAATAAGGATCGAAGGCTTATTGGCAGCATTTCCAAAGCTTGTTGGGAGTGGTAAGCAACATACATATGTGGAGACTGAGAATGTCCGATATGTCTATCAACCTATGGAGACCCTATATCTTTTACTGGTTACAAACAAGCAGAGTAATATATTGGAAGACCTTGAAACCCTACGTCTTCTTTCCAAGCTTGTAAGTTTCTTAATGCCCGAAAATCAGATCCTTGCTCATCTCATATGTTCCTTAATGCTCAAGTTTAAATGAGATTCTTATCTTGAAAGTATTCTTCTTTCTCTTTCTTTTTTGAATTGCTGTGATTCATGTGCTGTTTGCAATAGTGATTGGTTTGTGTGAAGTGGAAATGATAGGATTTCATTTTCTGTCGTTGTTGGGAGTTTATTCTTGGGTCATGGTTGTTATCTATATATATATGGAATTATCAGCTAGTTTATTTATCTACTCTAGACGAGGAGGCTCAGAAGCGAGCTTTTTACATAACACCTCTCTCTCTTTCTCTCCATCCATCCTCTCTCTAATACGAGCGCATAAAAACCAATGAGACTATACAAATTCTTTTATAAACTATAGACAACCATCGCGATATTTTTTACTGGTACATTGGACCAATACATTGGTTTATCATAGCGACATTTTTTTCATAGGCATACAGAGTTGACATATAAATTATAGCTAAGGTGCATATCGATTATCACTAAGAGCGACCGATACACAACACTGTTAAGATTCCAATGTTAGTCTACTTTGTAGTTGATTACACCGCCAATCGTTATTAGCGTTGTGTACGCTATTTCCGTCCCGCTTTTTTTTGTTTTTATTCTCAAACAGAATTATCCACACTATTTAAAAAAAAACCCTAATTCCTAATTAGAATAGACGATTTCTTCGAAAATTTCCAAATTCCCAATTAGCGTAAACCACGCTAATTATTCGTATACGCTAAAATAACTTACACGCTAATAACGATTGGCGGTGTAGTTCCTCCAACAGTATTCAGGCTTTCCAATGCTTTTGTGGACAAGCGGCGTCCACGTTTGACCTCCTTTCCCCAATGAAGTCGAGGTATAGTGCCGTCGAATCTCTGCTTAAAACAACGAGATGTCCGTAGCATACAGTAATTCAGTTGTGCGAAAGCAATTATGGTTATTTATGTAATATTTTCGTTTACTATACGCCTACTTGTACGGTTTATTCAAATGTATTACCCGTATAGTATGGGTCAACTACATCATTTCGCTCATTTTAACTATGGTCCATAGAACTCTACAGTACCGTAGATATCAAATGTCTAGGATGACTAGGATGATTCTCCTTTGGCCAGGGAGGCCAATCTAGTAGCACACATCTAGAATTTACCTTTAGCGGACGAATGAAATGACGCCAGGCTATAGTTCGAATGTGCGAAATCGTTTGGAAACTCTATATGCAGCTACCTCATACAGTACGCATACAATACGGTAAAATACCAATATGGTATGGACTAATCACATATAGTGCGTCTAATGATTTTCGCACTTTTGAACTGTGCGCCAGTTAGGTCAATTCCAGTAATCTGAGACTATAACTGTTGTCATGGAGATTGATGTCACTAACATGCAAAAGGCAAAAAACAATGCGATTGGCATCAGTATATCCACACTTTTTAGGGTATTTAGTGTCAATTATGCTACTGTATTATAGGGCTAAAGGATTAAGTTAGAGAAAAGAAAAGACAAACGGCCTCTGGACTAGAGACTTGAAGTCTAGTTTACACTTTTCATTAGATAACTTGAAAGCAAAGAATATTTCCAGCTTGTTTACTTCAAAACTGGAGCTTGTTGCAGAGACTCTTCAATTGGTTTATTTGCACATAAACTCTGAAAATATTTTGAGTTCCTTAATCAACAGTTGCAAAGGTTCTTTAAGAATCTGAAAAGCGTTCTTGCTTTCTTTTTTAGTTCTTTCTTGTCCGTATATTATTGCTACGGAGGGATAGGAAAAACGGACTTTACAGCGTTCACATATTTTCTGGTTGCCTCTCTCTCTCTCTCTCTCTCTTTCTCTCTCTCTTTCTCTCTCTCTCTCTCCTGTCCTTTTGTTGCCCCTCAAAAATTATTGACATTATTTTGAAAATTATTTACAATCGTTTTTGAAGGGCCCGTGTCAAGAGAGTTTCTGATTTTTTTAGAAACTTCTTCTTTTCTTGCTATGTTCTTTTCTTTTAGATTCTTGTAACAAAGGAGGAGAGAGAGAGAAAGGGCGTAGCTTTATACTGCCTTTCTGGTTCAATAGCTTTACAGCTGAACTGTCACGCAATGTCACAAGCTATTCTTAGCTGCTGTACAGTTTCACCTATTCCCTGTTGTACGGTTACAGGTAGTTCTAGTAGGACATTCACTTCGTCTTTAAGTTCAAGGACTTCTTCTAGTTTAAGGACTCCCTCTAGTTTAAAGACTACTTCCAGTGTAAGGACTTATGGTTTTGTTTCATCTTGGCACTGTTCGAATCTTTTTGAACGAAGTTTGTACGGTTTGAAATTAGAGCGTGACGTGTTACTGCATTTTGCAGTTAGTAATGCCTCTGTACGGACAAATGTACGGAATAGGAGAGCTGGCAACAAAGCAGTTACGTCAATGGCTGTCGACTACTACAGCACTCTTGGAGTCCAGAAAAATGCAACAAAGCAAGAAATTAAGAGTGCCTATAGGAAGTTAGCTCGGCAGGTAATTGAAATGGAAGTGTTAATTAAAGTACTACTTCAACCGCATATACATACATTGCATACATGTGATACATTTACACATATAATTGAACTGCATATATATATGTCGCTATGGTACACACCTTACACCAGAGTCAACAGATGCTGTTAAAATAAAATGTTATATTTACATTTAAGGAAGTTTTATTGTATGTGTATATATTTATTGTAACATAGCGCCTTTGAATTTGCTGTAAGCTATATACCTGTAGCGCCTTTGAACAATCATCTATTGGAACAACAAATGTAGTTTCTTAAGTTGATTTGTTTACCTTGTTTGTCTTTTTACGTATTCAGTTTCATCCTGATGTGAACAAGGAAGCCGGTGCAGAGGACAAGTTTAAGGAGATAAGTAATGCCTATGAGGTGAGTGTTCTTCTTGTTTCTAATTGTTTTTAACTCAAAGGATTATGTGTTACACAAGTGACATTTTGTTGAATGTGTTTCTGCTACTTCATGGTAAATAAGTTGAGCTGGTAAATTACATTGTGAAAGAGTTTCCTAGGTGTGTTTTAAAAATTCCGATGCGTGCATATCTCTCGCCTTTGGCTTGGTTGCTGTTTAGATTATCCATCATAATAGTGTGGATATCAGTGACCCGGATGAAGGGAGCCTGGCATTAGTTTTACAATGGATACTCTTGTCCAGTATTACTAGGGATACTGTTGTCAAGTACTAATATGGATACTCTTGTCATTGTGTCTAATTTGATTGATGGATTTTTTTTTTGAGTCAGCAAATGAACCATTCTGGTCCACATCAAAGTTTTGAGTTTCTAATGAAGGGGGGTCATTTAAACGGGTGATAACTAGCTTAATGGCTTCATTGGAAGTAAAATGGACTCTTTTATTTTCAAATTTTATGCTCATTTCTAAGTCATGAATGACTGATGGTTTTTAATTAAATGTCTAATTTTGATGTTTCTTAAACTGGACGATTTTTGTGTCTCTGGAATGGATTTTGCATTGGTTACAGGTATTATCTGATGATCAAAAGAGGCCATTGTACGACCGATATGGAGAGGATGGAGTCAAGGCAGGAGGGGGGATGGGGGGCTCTCAAAGTCAAGCTTATACTGTAAGGCTGTTTGTCTGATAATGGAGAGGGAGAGAGAGGGGATAAATAATGGAGTGAGAGAGAGAGTGATTGCGGACAAATGATGGAATACCCTTAGAATATTGAAAAATGTCAGCGTTGATTTAGAAAAATGTTTTTTGGCCTGTCAACAAAAGGAAGGTTGTTTTTGATATGACTAGAGAGTTTAACTTATCGAGTATTTCGATGTTTTCCAATGTGATTTTTTGGTCAATGCACTTAATGTTATCAAAAGCTTTTTCAAGTACCTTTTCTTTTCCTGTGGCCAATATAGTAATATTACCATTCTTGATGGGTCTATGTCTCTTGTGGTTTATGACAGCGAGTACGTGCAGTATGAGATATTTAAAGCCCCGTGCTTTTTTTTTTCCCTGGTGGTTTTTTTTGTGTGCAGACCAACCCGTTTGATTTATTTGAGTCCATATTTGGAGGTTCAATGGGAGGCATGGGAGGGCGGGGGGGTGTGGGTGGTATGGGATTTGGGACAAGAAAGAGAGGACCAGTTGAAGGTCAGAGAGTCAGGTGAGCAAAATGTTATTTCTTCTTATTTCGTTACGCTGTATGCAAGTGTCCACAATTGTAGCAATTTGCTTTTACTGTAATTTTCGGCCAATCCACCAAATGAGTTTTGTTGAGTATATCCATTATTCTTAATACACAACTAATTACGCCCATTGTCATTTATCACTCTTATTTCATTTACTGTTAATAAAGCATCAGAACAGTTGGATATTTCAGTAACGAACAAATTAATAATCTGGTGAAATTGATTATTTGGATACATAACTGCTGGTACACTGGTTTTCAAACTAGGCCGGCAATGAGAACATTGTATTTTATTGAGTCTTTGATTGTTTATTTTGTAGCCAGGCTAATTGCGAGGTTTCATTTATCTTTTGAAATTGTTTTTTTTTTTCCAATCCTGGTCGATATCATGTTTTTCATCATTCTTAAAGATTTAATTTCTGAAATTATTTTGTTTCACCATTCCAGGTTGATGTCAAATATTGTTCTTGTTTTTAAATATTATCTTTTGAGATAATTTTGGTTAGCCATTCCTAGCTGATAAGAGATCGTTCACTCTCGAACTAAGAAAGCAAACTCTCATTTTATTGAGCCTCACTCATTTTGCCACCTTATGATGATGCAGGATGGAGTTGACCCTTGACCTCATGGAGACTGTTTTTGGAGTGGAGAAAGTACTCGAAGTACAAAGGTTAGAAACATGCCAACAATGTTATGGATCAGGAGCCAAACAAGGCACCTCACCAAAGCAGTGCCCAACTTGTGGGGGCATGGGCCAAGTGATGCGGATGGAACAAACAGCATTTGGCACTTTTTCGCAGGTATCATTCATCTGCTTTGTCTACTGTTATTTCTTTTTTTTCTTTTCGTTTTTTTAAACCATTGAATAATTCTCAAGCTAAACACTTTGCCATTATGGATCAACGTGGCACCAGTTTTTGAATCTCTGTATTTTTCCACTAGTTGTGGACTAGTTGTGCCCTTAGTTTAAGAAATATTGTGAGGTAATTTTGGGGTGTTTCTCGGTTGCATATGTCCAACCAACGCCACCCAATCTTCCCACGATGTTATAATTCTTCCTGCTTTTTTTTAAGTACTCTGATGGTGATTCAGCATTTCATCCAATTTAAAAAATAAAAGCTTAGAGGATTATATCATTCCTTCTATTAGCACTCATGTACTCGCTCAAAATTCATAGACTGTGGGTCTTTAATTTCTGGCAATGTCTATGTCACATTATTTAACTTTTCATTGATTTTCTCATATGACTCTGTACGTGAATGAATTATTTGGATGGGATTGTATACAGATCGCAACTTGCGCAGAATGTCAAGGACAAGGCGAAATTATTTCTGATTTTTGTAGGCGATGTGGAGGTGAAGGACGTGTGAGGGCCAAAAAAACTGTTACTATTCGTATTCCAGCAGGAGTGGAAAAAGGTCAAATAGTGCAAGTGAGAGGCGAGGGAGATGCAGGTCTAAGAGGGTGAGTGCCTGTCTATAGGGCTGACGAATGGCAAAAAGTGTTTCAGAAACTCTATTGCAGTGAATCATTCTATAACTTGAGTGCGTGTCATTTTTACCCAAAATCATAATTAGTTTTAACAACACTACAAACATGTACTTAATTCTATTCTAACGTTTAATATTTCACTAACTCTAATCGCGATTTGCGGTGTACATGTGGAGTAAAGGAGTGCTAAACTAAATGTCACTGTTTCCTGTGAGGGCATTTTATGTACTAGCACTTTAAAACCCTTGAGGGTTTAGGTGGATCTCTGCAAGTTTGGAGGCATGTGTGGCTTTTTTGTCTAGTGAATTGAAGTATTTAGAAGAGATGGCTCAGAAAAAGTATAAGCTCAGAGAGAATGTAGCTGCTTACTTTGTCTACTTTACATTTAACCTTCTTTTTTTTGCTTGGAATAGTATGGACCCTTATTGTCATCCTTTACATCATTCCCATGGCCCGCAGGTTTAGTATGGCAAGCCCTCTGTAGAGTTTTCAGATTCTCTCTTCACAAAGAATAGGCAGATTCCATGTCTTTCTGCCTAAACATTAAAAACGAGGATGGTGACAGTATGGAGCTCGTTTAGCTTAGGAAAATCTTCATCATCTTTTCCAGAAATGAGGGGGATAGTGTTGGACCATTTTGCGTTGTCGATAAAACAGTGACTGAAAAATATTGGGGCCAGCGTTCCTTCATATGAAGTGGTTGGCGTGCTTTTGTCTGTTGTCATCGGGGTTATGATAAATTATTGGAATGGTAAAAAATGTCTAGTAACAGACATTTTTACGGTGATGGTGTGACTCGGTTTAGTTTGAATCACAAGAACCGGTTAATTATAAAACCTATTGCACGGTAAATACTTTCCAGTCTTGTTCTATAATTGGCCATAATTTTGTCAATCGTAGATTTTGACTTCTTGTCACCTTTTGACATGGTGCGACAAGATGAAGGGCAACACTACATCTGTCATTGCTATTTGAGTTAAGAACTCTTAACTCGGTTGCGGGTTCTTTTTGCCCAAAATCATCAAGCAGCGTTAAAAACACTTCTTAAGTTGGTTGCTCAAAATGAGCCACATCTTCTGAGTTTTTTGTATAGCTTGTACCAATATTTTGAACACTAATTATTCACGAACTCTAATGACAATGAAAGTTGTAACTATCATGGCATCAGCAATGTTTTTTTTTGTTTTGTCGTTGCAGGGGACCATCAGGGAATCTCCAAGTGTTGATTAACGTCAGAGAAAATGCGGAAATTAAAAGGGACGGCATTAATCTTCAATCTCGACTTATGGTGGACTACACCGATGCCATCCTTGGTACAGTAGTTAAGGTAAGCTTTGTGTCATTCTTCTCTCAACTGTATTTCTTTAATGCATTGCACTAGTTTTCTGATTTAAGGTCATGGAGTCCTGGGGGCTGGAGACTCGAAAGTCGAGAGTCTTGATCTTGGGTCTTGGTCTTGGTTCTTGGTCTTGGGTCTTGGTCTTGGGTTCTGGGTCTTGGGTCTTCGGCTTGGGGTTTTAAGTTTCAGATTTCGAGTTTCGGTTTTTTGTCTATTGTTCTAGGAGTGTTTATGGTGTGAATCAGTTGTCGTTATTCATTGCATTGTTGCACTGGTCAGGTAGGTATTTATACTTTTTGCCTACTTAATGCGGCTGAAAGTTTTTCAACCGAACTTTGGTTTGATTACCTTGGGAGCTGACTATGGAAAGGTCCTACTTCACCGCGCTGAGTTGTAAAGGTTTGCAATTTGAAGTTATACGGTTTTTTTATTGATATAACAGTACTACCTCTCATTTGTTATTAGTAACTTGGCTGATATGGTTGTACACCTAACGGGTACAAGTATCCATGAACTGATTTTGTTTATGTCACCTGTGGTTGGTTAATGGTTTTATGCTATTTATTGGAGGGCCTTGTCCACAGTCACTTGTGGAAGAATGGCTTTGACGAATTCATTTTTTTAACAGGGTTCCAACGATATCAATGTTTATAACGATGTAATAACCTTTCCCAATCTCATCCACAAAAAAAATCTCCTCAAGAGTTGGCCTTACACTGATTGGCTCAGTCATATATGAAAATGTTTTAAAATGAATTTCTGAAGTGGATCTCAACCAAGCATAATATTTGTTTGTTGTTTTTTTATTTTTGTTTGTTCATTTTAATGTAGGTGAAAACTGTGGAGGGTACAATGGACCTCCAAGTGCCTCCTGGCACTCAACCAGGAGATACTTTGGTTCTAAACAAACTGGGAGTTCCAAGAATGGATAAACCAAGTGTTCGAGGTGACCACTTTTTTGAGGTGAAAGTCACCATTCCTACAAAAATTAGGTGAGTGAACTTGTACCTTTTTTCACGCCTTATCATTTAGAGTTTCAGTATTCAGCCCTAAAGTGACTTGGTAGATGAACCGCTTTTTCAGAGAGCAAGCATGAGGTAAACCGTTATGACTGACTTTTATGCTTCTAATTCATTGCTTTTTATCGCTTTTCTCTGCCCATATTGTAAAGATTATATCCTGAGCTGCATTGTCACGACAGGGATGAAAAACAAAATTGCCTACATTTTATTATTTGCATGTGTTTGTACTGTACAGCGAACCTGAGCGGGAACTGGTGGAGACATTGGCGAGCATGCAAAAGGCTGGACGTGCAAAAAATAAATCGCGAAATCCATTCCGGTCTCGTAAGACTTTGCTACCATATCTTCAGTTTTCTACTCATTTGGGCCACTAGGTTCTGTTTGCAAGCTCGTTTTTGGCCTTTGGGCTGCATTTGGGCTTTGCATCAAAGGGAAGGACGAAAAGAAAGGAAGAAAAGGGAATGTCGAGGGTGCATGGATGTTTGTTTTGCCTGTTCTTAGTGTTGCGTAGCGTAATCGTATGCACGTTATTTCTATCACAGTATATGTCAGCACGTACACGTACGCGTACACATACGCTTACACATACACATACGCATACTCATACTCATAAAATGAAACATCCTAGAACAAGAGAATACATGTACATATACGTGTACTTGTATATTTGTATCTACACACACACACACACACACACACACACACACACACACGCACGCACGCACGCACGCACGCACGCACGCACGCACGCACGCGTCAGCCAAAAAGCCTAGTCTTGGTTGTATTTTCTAGCAAATAAGTATTTTGTGATGAACTTTTATCTGTTGTCCTTTTGCTTCGATGTGTTCTTGCTTAATTGCAGAAAAAAGTGAAACGAGCGAGGCTGGTTCAAGGCAAGCCACCACAGGAGCAGCGGACAGGAGTGAAGGACAGGCAGAGGGAGGAGAATCTGAAGATGGCATCCTTGGAGCTGTTAAAGATTTTGCCAGGTATTTATGATCTTTGCAATAATTTGTATTACAACTAGTTTTCGGATTTTAATTCTTAATCTGGGTCCATGCGATGTGTAGAAGATTGTTTGAGCAATCCTGTCCTCGTCAGAAATAAGCAGCTTAAATCAGCTTCACTGACCATATAAGTGTTAATAACGTTAGTTTGACGTTTTTTTTTTGGCCAGAAGTCACAAAATAGTGTTAATAACACACTTTAAGGTGACCAAAAATGGCCATTTCATCCTATACTTGAAGTATTATCATTGATACTAATTTATCGTCCGTACTAATGTAATTCCTTCACACTGATATCGATGGGCAGCGTAGGAAAATATGTTCCGTAAATTCCTTTTGAAAGTGTTCAAAACATTCTCGAACTAAATCTGGTGCAATATTCGTACAAGAAGGCATTCGCTGTAGATATTCCACGTACAGTCACGCAGTGTTAATTGTTCAAACATCTTAATATTGACGATCAATGTTTACACAAAGAAATTGTGACAGTCAAATGACAATGAAGATAATAGCAACTTCATTATCATTGGGTGTTATTTTATGGTGGCTTTTGTCATGCACAAGAAACAAACTTCTCCTTACTTAACGGTTCAGTGGTGAGAGGTGTTGACAACCTTCGCACATAATCCACAAAATTTCATATGTTTTGAACTGAAAATGTGCGTAGAAAGGGGGAAAAAAGGGCAATAATGAAGCTGTTACTTATTATGTAAGAATAAGTGATGAAAACCTCTCAAAGCTTGTGCAAGGAGAACCGGCACAAAAACCTCAAGGCTTTTAGCCTGAAGTGAAGTTTTTTGCTTATCTTTGGCAGTCTAGAAACATGGGACTTTTGTCCTACTCTCTGCCTTGGACTTGATGAGCGTGCTCAAGTATCAAGTCTATTCGATGAACGTGCTTAAGTATTGATTCCTATTTGACTTTCGTGCTGAAGTATCGCTTCTATTTGAGGATCATGCTTAAGCATCGGTTCTATTTGACGATCGTGCTTAAGTATCGATTCTGTTTGAGGATCGTGCTTAAGCATTGATTCTCCTTGCACAAGCTCTGACGGAAAACGGGTTTGGCTTCTGCATGGAACAGGCGGGAGGGCGGCTTTGCAGGCTCTATGGGCCAACCAAATGTCCCCAATAATGAGGACAGAAAAAGCCCTACAGTAGTTTGGCAAGCCGCTACGTTTCTGGGGATGTTCGTTCTTGGAGTTGTTTTAGGGCCCCAATTATGGAAACTTGTGGCAAGAGTGATCGCTTGGTTACAAAAACTAAACTGGAAATAAAAAAATACATTGCATAGCATCGTAGCTCGCATAATTGCCCATCTGCGGATTTGAAGAAAAATTCTTAGAGCCTTCTTCTACTGGGAATAAAGTAGGGAGACAAAGTATTGTCAAGGGAGAGTTCATATGAAGGGGACAGTCTGGGAGGAAGGACAGGATTTTTGCGCAACTCTCAGAAAAGTTCGTTTTTGCAGCTGTTTGATTAACATAATAAAAGTACTGTACGAAGTCGTTTGTCGCATATCAATGTTCAAAATATTTCTGTTGAGATAGGCACTCCCCTGCGCTGACATAGTTTTGACCAATAATTAACATAATGATTAACATGTTAGTTAACATAATATTATTCATAATAATCGTCTAACATTGTCAAGCTGTTGCGGTTCCGGGGCCAGTGCCGCTGCCACTGGAGCCATCCAATGGATCAGAAGGAGACTGTGACAGTGACTCTAAAGAAAAAACAGTGGCAATTTCAGGGACATGAATTGAAGCCTTTCCTTACAATACAATGATTTTTTCTTAATACAATGCTTTCCTCCTACATAGAGAAGCAGTATAGAGTGAGATTGAGTTTCCAAGCCATTTTTCTCCTCCATTTTATTTTTTTTTAGATCTTTATAGAAATTGTCTCATTTGCAGAATTTGAGGATGCGTTGAGTTTTGGTCGTTTGTCATTTGTTTAACCTATTTCTTATGTCGTAGTTGGTTTTACAGCTGGAAATTGAGTAATGTCTCTGTAATTTTGCGGCCATGTTAGCAATAGTTAGGGTAATTTTAGACTACGCAAGACCCTTTTTCTCGTTCAGTGTCAGATTATAACAAAAATACCAATACTTCATAAATCAGGATGTGTTATTCTTCTTTTTTTGTGGTTATTCTCTATTTGCACGAACACCTTTGATGTGGTCTCAAAATTTTCATTTGAGGCTTTGAACGTTTTCAATTCTGTGATTCATGAGTGTTATTTATTATATGTTATTAAACGCATAAGATGGTAAACCACGAGTCCATGGAAACATAACAAATTCGATATGGAATTTGTGCAATTTTCAAAGTTGACTTTTGTAGTTGAACTGGAGAGGCTTTTGACTGGTTTGTTAACATTTGAGACATATATTTTATGATCTTCTAGCGGCGTCCCGCCTTGTGGTTGTCACCAAACCCAATAGGGCAATCCTCCCTATTGCAGTGGGAGAGAACCGAGCCATTTGCATCTAGCTTTATCTGGCCGTACATTATTATTTTTCTCCTCGTCAGTTTGGAGTGGCATCTCATGGGGTTGTGGGGCCATGGTCCATGGGATTCGAGCCTTGTTGGATGCCCGTCTGGACTGGTTAGTTCTTCAAGTCGATGTCTCTAACGCATTCCATATGGTGGAACGGAATGCCATTTTTCCAGAGCTTATGCTTGCACCTTCAGCTCCAATGCCATTTTGTCGGAGCTTATGCTTGCACCTTCTCCGATTGTCCAGATATTTCCCTTTGTGAGGTCCTTTTACTCTCCGACCAGCAACCTTTCATTTTCCGTTGATGGTGATTTGATCGAGCTTTCCTCTACAACCGACACTCGTCAAGTCGACCCTCTCGAGGCCCTTTGTTTGCCCTTGTTCATTACTGGGCCCTCCGCGCTTCCGCTACTGCTTTACTTTCTTGCCACTTCCCTTCGGTGCGGACGATGCACAATGGGTTTTTGGACCAAGTCATACCAGCCTATAACGTTTTCAAGGATCATTTAGCCGAACTCAACCTCTCTGTCTAGCCTTGGAAGTGTGTTGTTTGGTCCCCTTGTGACATTACTACATTTACTCCCCCTCTTAGATTTTAGACGACGACTCCATTAAAGGACGCCCTTGGTTGAATCCTTTCGTGACCCAATTTCTTGATTTTGCTCTTCAAAGATATGTCCCACGTAGACAACCTTCCAAACCTTTCTGATTCTAGGTGGTTGTTGCTCTTTTGACACGGTATTTCCCTCACGCCCTTCCTACCTTATTCGCACTTCCCCTCGCACCCCAACGGTCGTCTCATCTCTTTTTGCCTTTGAAGATAACCTCGAGAACGTTCTTCACACTTCGTTAGGTCTTAGGGCATTTGATCACGAGTATGGGTCTACGACCCGCATTCAGGCTTTTTTTCATGTCTCCGCTGGCAGTTTTGGTTTATTGTCGACGGCACGTGTTGCTCCTGCTGCTTATTTTGAAATTTGGTCCCTAGTTGCCTCCACTCTTGTCCCTCGTTTTTGGCTGGGGACATTCCTGTTCTAGCTACCGTTGTCCATCGACGGTGTGCTCGCCTTCCAACGGTGCATTTTGGATGCGTCATCTTCTCTTCCTCTCGCTGTTGTCACGAACATGCAGGTTCTTTCCACCGTGGTTACAACATCAGGTGCGCGTATCTAAAAAGAATCCATTTCTAGTGAGGCTGTCGCCGCAATGAAAATGGAGCTTCTCGAGGAGCTTTCTTCTCATTTTTGCGCGCACACTCTCTGTCTTGTGGTGGGCTTGGTTCCAAAGCTTAGCTATTGGTTACAATTATTTTATTCACACTCCGTTTCACACCTGCTCAATTCACCACGACCATCGGGTTTTTGCTTGGCCTCCCTTGTGCACTTTTGCTTGGCTCTCTCGCTTGCTTGTGTGACAATGCTCTTAAGCCCAATGACATCCTGTTGCTCCCACTGGGCTGAATTGATTCAGGCGCATGACATTATTCATGACACCGTTACGACTATTGCTTTTGAGAGGGGGCTCTTTTATCATTAAGAGGATTCCCATATTTTTCTATGCGTCGGATTTATATTGTACAACTCGATGGTGCACATCATATATTTGGTGACGTTGTTTTGGCGATCCCTACTTCAGATATAGTTGTCAGTCAAGCGGCTTGGCGTGTTGGAGTGGCGCTCATGACGTGTTAAAGTGAAAGAGCGTGATTTTGCCCACCGAGATGCTTTATTCCAATGGCCGTTGAGATCTTTGGTTGTTTGGGTGTTGCTTTGGACGAGTTTCACTGTGTTTGTGGTCGGTGCTCGTTCGAGCGTCGGGGACCTGGGAGCCCTTTTGCTTCGGTCTTTAATTTCCTTTTATTGTCACGGTTATCTGGGGCTTTACAACAAGTGCAAGCTTCTATCCTCATCCAATTGTGTATTCGAGTTGTGAATCATCAAAATGTTCCGAACTTCCTTCCCGTGCCCCCTCAAGCTTCGGGAACTTACGAAGTTGCTTCTTGTAAATTTTTGGTTATATTGGGGTTTGGTTTGGCCATTTTGGTTTTCGCACCCTGTTGGGTGTTTCCTCTGGTGGTTGTTGCTTGTTTTGGTGTCTTTGTTTTACCTGTCCTTTCTGTGTGTTCATTGCTTTTGCCTTGCTTATCTTTTTCTTTGCTTCCCGCCTCATTTAATTTTTCGGTTTAAGCATTGCCGCCCCTTTTTGTTCCCATGGATCCGATAGTTTACCATCACGCTTTTTAATAAAGTCGAGGTATTTCGTGAGACATACATTTAGTTCCTATTTTTCTTCCACACGGTTTTTTTTTTCTTTCTTAGCATTGCACACTTTTTCAAATTCTCTTCTGTTTAACAGTCAATCTTGTTGCCCCAGTAGTTAGGAATGACGTATACCTTCTCAAACTCACTCAGCGATATTGAGTGAGATTATCTCTGGAT